>JABSTQ010001400.1:0-12367 GCA_013358835.2 Ixodes persulcatus | reverse complement strand
CAAGCCGTTTTTTTTGTTTTTTTGTTGTTGCGACACGTAGTTTTCGCAATATCGAATTTGTCCACCTCTCGTGAAACAACCTGTATATATATAAAAGCTCATAAACAAAGAAGACTACTACATGTACACGTGACGAGACAAACAGTGGGAGGATTTCTGGAGCACAAACGAGCACGTACCACGTGACACTAAGCGTCGTACCGCGTTCCACGCGGCGGCGTGTGTTTCCAGAATACCTCCGATTGGATACATTTCGTTTCTAGTGCATTAATAAGACACATAGGAAACGCCAGAAAGACAAGGTGGACTGGTGTAGAGGTTAGCACACGCACCGGACATTGGGAGGCCCAGAGTTCAAATCCTGGCTCCGCCGATTTTTGGCTTTCGGCGGGTTGTTGAAAACTTTGATTCTTTGATTCATTGGATTAAGTACGGTTCATTCATCTGCATATGTTCGTTTATTTCCCCCTCAGAGACCACGTACGATGACGTGAAAGTGCCCGTGTTAATATATATATATATATATATATATATGTATATATACATATATATGTATATATATATATATATATATTATGACCGTGGGCGCGAATATGCGCTCTGTTAAGAAAGCGAAACCTAGAAACGTGTCAAAATTGAGCGTTTTTACGGAACGCCGTAAAATACTGCCCCTGTGTTATGTCCTTTTAAAAGGACTTAATTTAGTGGTTTTCAATGACGCTGAGCAAGTTTCTAATTGAAACCATACGTCCATTTTCATTCATGAAAAAGTTAATTAACGCATTTTAAATAATTAGCCGACTGTTCGTTACGATTATTCCCCTATACTATGTCCCCCTGGCCGTATAGCCCACCTGCTCAAACCGCATTAGTGTAACTTTCACGGCTTCTTTAAAACAAATGTGGTAAGTTATAAAAAAAAACACCCTGTATATATATACATATATCATACAAAACGCCAATGTCAAACCTCTGACATTTTTTTTTCTTTCTGTGTTGTTTCAAAATTGGCACTCGCGAGACGTCTCAGACTTAATGAATACCAGGTTTTATTTTTCGCCAACTCTGCATGGTGGTCAATTTACGTCGTTTCTTCATACTGGCTACTGCATGTCGGGAACATCGGTCGTTTTGATAGAACCGAGTTGGATGGACATCTGAGAATTATAACTTACTAGTTATTACCCTGAAGGACACACGTACTGAATACTTGTAGCGAAATAGGAGTGTGGCAGATTTAGAAATATAGACTTTTTTTATTATAAGCTCGACCACTGATTCCAACTAAGTATTCTTAATCCTAAAGTTGGATTAAACGCAAATGTATTACCAGATGCACCACTCGCTGAGAGTAACTCCGTCAGATGACCACAACATTTTAAGATCCCTCCTCCAGGTCCACATCAAGATAATGAGTAGATTGTGGCTACAATCACTGACGGGAAGTGCAACTTCACCGTCATTGCTGGATACATCCCACCGAAACTAAATTTGACGAAGATTAACCCACTGACGTTCTCAGCAAGTACCCGTAGCCATTTGTCTCAACAGGTGATTTTAACACCCATAATTCTATATGGGGCAGTACACTCTTAGAAAAAAGGGGACCAAAAGGAGGTAACAGACCGCCTTTACCACCCTCCTCCCGCCCAGGGGTAAAGCGCTCCGCTTTTTACCTCCTCAAGCGCAGCAAACACGAAGAATGCGGTGCTACCAGGTGAAGTTCGCCGCGAAGGGGCCCGAAGGCGGCATGTATTACCTCCCAGAGGGTGCACCTGTTTTGCACTGCCAAAGCCTGGGCGCTGCGATTGGCTGTGGAAAGGCGCAAACGAGTTCGCTAAATGGTCTCCTCGTATGACACGTGATTATTCGCGCATGCGTCGGAGAGCGCCTGCCCGGCCGAAGAGTGTCCGCGCCTTCGCCGCCGACGCGCCCGGTCATGACGGCATAACGGTGTTTCTTCTCGAACGTTCGACGGAGGCGTCCCGGTGCAGGAACGTTCTTTATTGTTCTGTTCGGTTCAGTCTCTTCTTACGAGGTCACCGAGAGCGCTGCATTGACTTCAGTCGAAGATCCAAGTCGTGTGCTCCGTATGCAGGTAAGGAAATGTTCTGCGCGGTCGGCAGTTGGCGTCGGTTATGACCGCCCGGGAAGGCGACCCCCGTCTTCCTTAGACAAAGGGTTGGCGGACATGTTGGCACGTTTGAAGGCGTCGAGCGTTCGATAAAATTAGTGTGTGGCGCGAACGCAGACACGGTTTAGACCATCGAAGTTCATAAAGAGCAAGAACAGGAATGACTGTCGCTTGCACTATAGCGCACATTTAGAAGGTTGACATACGCTAACCAGTGGCTTAGCCAGCAGCTTTTCCCGGTGTATGTGTGTGCGGGTGGACGAAGGGGGAGAGCGGCGGTTCGGCGAGCCGGGCAGCAAGACGCCTTTTCAATCGGGTGTCGCCTACGTTTAAGGCGTGAGGGGGTAGGAGGTTTTCTCTTTTTGGGGCCGTTGGTGTGTCGCGTCGGACGTTAAATTGAGGATCTGATCAGATATTTGAAAATCTCATAAGGTGGTTGTTTTTTGTTTTATTTTGTTTTTTCCCCGCAGAGCAGTAGTCGATCAGGCATTCATTGGCGGCACCGGCCAACCGGCGCGATTTATTCTCAATGTCGGTGATATTTGTTAAAATCAGTGTTAAACACTGATTTTTAATATCAACGTTTTTTTGTTTGTTTTTAATTTAACGAGGTTTAATAAGTAGTTTGGTAAAATGTCACGTTACCTTGAAATACCGAATAGAAATGTCTGAGCTAATTATTCGTGCGCTTCGCAAACATTGATAGTATGATATTACGGAATAAGGTCATGAAGTTGTTACAGGCAGCGGGTTAGCAATTATATTGTCTTGGCATTTTCTTTGCGTGTGATCAGGCATTTCTAAAACTCTGATCATTCACTAGGCGAGTTAGATATAACTCGAGTTTGCATGATTTGAAGTTGATTGAATATATTTCTTTCGTCCTGCGGCAACGTTGTAGGGTGATTTCGTCGAGGGTACTGGATGCCTGCTACCTTGGACTCATCTCGTGACAGTTCTTAACACTGCTTACTGCAGGCAAGCGGAGTCCGATATTTTATTTTGATTTTCTTGTTCCAGTTTGTGCACTTAAAATGGGGCTCTTGATTTTTATGTTGATTTTGTGTGTGTGCTGTTCATTCATTTCCGAGAGAAAAGTGAGGGTATACTTCGAGTAAATGAATTAGAGCAAGACACACAAGGCGCTTGAGTGTGTCTTTTTTTGTGTTTTTTTTTTTGTGTGTGTTTTCGTCCTTGTGTGCTGTTCTTCTCATGTCTAAATAAGACATACATTCAATTTTAATCTGGTAAATTACTTCGGCAAGTATATTTACATATTTGCCGAAGTTCGACATTTGGCAGTTAGAAATTATTCGTGCGCTTCGCAAACATTAAAAGTAGTATATTACGGAATAAGGTCATTCGTTGTTGCCGGCAGAGAGACTAGCAATTATAGTGTTGTCTTGGCTTTTTTTTTTTTTGCGTGTGATCAGGTTTTTTTAAAAGTAATCATTCAGTAGGCGAGTTAGATATGGCTCAAGTTTGCATTATTTGAAGTTGATTGAATATATGTCTTTCGTCCTGCGGCAACGTTGCAGGGTGATTTCGTCAAGGGTACTGGATGCCTGCTACTTTGGACGCATCTCGTGACAGTTCTTAACACTGTTTACTGCAGGTAAGCGTAGTGCAATATTTTATTTTGATTTTCTTGTTCCCATTTGTGCACTTGAAATGGGGCTCTTGATCTTTATGTTTATTTTGTGTGTGTGCTGTTTGTTCATTTCCGAGAGAAAATTGAGTGTATACTTCGAGTAAATAAATAAAGTAAGACCCACAAGGCGCTTGAGTGTGTCTTTTTCGGTGTTATTTTTTGTATTTTCGTGCTTGTGTAGTGTTCTTCTCATGTCTAAATAAAACATAGATTCAATTTTAAATTTTAATCTGGCAAATTACTTCGGCAAAATTTTTTACATATTTGCCGAAGTTCGACATTCGGCAGTTAGAAATTATTCGTGCGCTTCGCAAACATTAATAGTAGTATATTACTGAATAAGGTCATTACGTTATTGCCGGCAGAGAGACTAGCAAGTATATCGTCTTCGCATTTCTTTTTCTGCGTGTGAGCAGGCATTTTTAAAAGCTGATCATGCAATAGGCGAGTCAGATGGCTAAGTTTGCATTATTTGAAGTTGATTGAATATATTTCTTTCCTACTGCGTCAACTTTGTAGGGTGATTTCGTCGAGGGTACTGGATGCCTGCTACCTTGGACGCAACTGCAGGTAAGCGTAGTCAGATATATTATTTTGATGTTCTTGTTCGCATTTGGGCAATTGAAATGAGGTTCTTGATTTTTTCATTTTATTTGTGTGTGTGGTGTTCGTTCATTTTCCAGAGAAAATTGAGGGTATACTTCGAGTAAATAAATTAGAGTAAGACACACAAGGCGCTTGAGTGTGTCTTTTTCGGCGTGGTCTTTTTATGTTTTCTCGTCCTTGTGTGCTGTTCTTCTCATGTCTGAATAAAACAAATTCAATTTTCATCTGGCAGAGCACTTCGGCAAAAATATTTGCATATTTTCCGAAGTTCGGCACTTAGGGTTGGCGGTCATAGGGATCTGCTGTGGTGCTGAGTAGCTAATGTGGTGTAGCGCTATGTGGTGTATGTTCTTCCTCAGTCCTTGTCTTAAAGCGCAATCATGTTTTTTTCACGTACAATACCAACTCGCCCAACAATCAGCACTTGTATATACTAACCTGCTACAGTAGTTGTACACCTTTGACTAAGATTTGTTAGTCACCTAAGTAAATCGGGGTGACAAATTTAAACATGACCGGTGAATACAAAGTGCTTACTAATCTATGATTACCACCCGCCATGTGATAATTTTAGTCAGTGGTAGTTAGTCAACAGTTAAACTGGTCACGTCCGGTAAGTATGGTCGATGCTTT
This sequence comes from Ixodes persulcatus, assembly GCA_013358835.2. NCBI lineage: Eukaryota > Metazoa > Arthropoda > Arachnida > Ixodida > Ixodidae > Ixodes > Ixodes persulcatus. Next base: position 7,343 of record JABSTQ010001400.1, on the reverse strand, counting down.
ATAATGCTGGAATCAGTGGCCCATCAAATGCTCCAAATGCGTCTTAGAAAAATCTAATATTTCTTCACAGTTTCTTCAAATTGGGGATGATATGTTTCAACTTCATATCACATGATTTCCACATTTTTTTGGTTCCAGGCAGGCAGTGCAATCTACCCGGTGGCTGTCAGCTCAAGCCTAATTAATCCTGAGGCGCCCAGCTATGCGGCAATGGAGGGAGATCTCGAAGCCGCGTCGCCTGCTGAGGCAGTCCTGGTTGCATTCTGCCTCTAGTTCATCTTTAGCTACGACTAGAGCCCCGAAAGTGTTGTTCCAGATGCCTTTATTGCGCTTAGTGGTTTAATCTTAGAACTTTTATAAGATGTCTAGTCATGCCATTGATTTTTATGCCATTTTGTTTGTGACAGCCACAATAAAACATTGTCATGTGATTCCAAAGTGATTCCATCAAGTGTGCATTTAACCTGTAATAAGGTGGTGAACTGGGCCAGTTGGTTGCTGTTATACATGATGGGGAAAACAGCTCGGAAAGCCCGGACTACGAAGAACAAACATGACAGGACAGCACTTTTCTGTCGTGTTTGTTCTTCGTAGTTCGCGATTTCTGAGCTGTTTTCCTCATCGTGTGCATTCAACCCCAAAGTGAATCATAGTTCCCTCCAAAAGGAGGTAAAAGCAGTGCCCTCAATTACGTCGTCTTACCTCTCAAAAGGGTTGAAATTCCCCCCTAAAGGAGGTAAAGGCTGACCCATAAAGGATGCACTTTTAACACCAAAAAGAACTAAGGTTACCTCCAAAAGGAGGCAATGTTGCACCCTAACCCAGGGGGTAAGTTTGCACCCTCGATGCAGGGGGTAACGATACCTCCAAAAGGGGTTGCCCTGTGTGCAAGTCAGTTACCCCCTTAAGGAGGATACTACAGTACCCTTTTTTTTAAGAGTGTATACACGCCAACCCTCGAGGTAGGAAGTTGGCCGATATTGTTGCAGGTCACCATCTCTGTCTAGTGAATGACGGTATCCCCACGTACATACAGAACCTTAAGAGTAGCAGCTGCCTAGATATCAGGTTCGTTTCGCCATCGCTAGCATCTCGAGCAGCATGGTTTGCAGACATTGAATTTAGAGGTAGTGATCACGTGCCCACCTATACGGAGCTTGGGAATTTTATAAAAGATTAAAACTCATCATAAGGTTACCGATATCAATTGGACAAACTTTCAAGAAAACAATGACCGAGAAATGCAACCAATAGATGGACTTACCATCATGCACAGAAACCATCAGTGGTTCGTTAAACCAATCGAGAGAGCAAACAACCTTAACGATTAACCAGACTACATTCGATGCTGAATATGAGTGACTTCGGGCTATCCGACGGCGTGCTGAGAGGCGTGTTAGAAAGCCTAAAAGGCCTGAGGACTTACGTGAGTTCCGACAAGAAATTCGTTTTTTTTTCCGTGTTTCTAATGGCGGACTACTATCACGATCCAGCATCTTTTTCTCGTCTCGCTCAAGAAAATCTTGATTGTAATGAAAATGCGTTATCATATTTCACTTGAATGCTAGAAGCCTTTGTAATAAACACGATGACATTGATATGTTTTTGAACTCCTTAAATTTCACTTTTGATATCTTAGCATTCACCGAAACGTGGTTTACGAGCAGAGATAACGTTATCTGTTTCCCAGGCTATAACAGTGAGGGAGTATATCGAAGTGATAAGAGGGGCGGGGGGGGGGGGGGGGGTCGTTCTCTATTCTCGTGATAACCTAGATTATGAAGTATTGTCTGAACTGTCAAAAGTCAATGTTGACTATGAAGCAATAGTAGATAAATGTCGTTCTTTGATAGTAGTTGCCGCTTACAGACCCCCTGCTGGGTCACTAACGAAGTTTTTTTAATTTGTTGAGGAAATTATGGAATATGCTACTTCATTTAACCTCTCTTTAGTCTTGATACGCGACTTCAATATTGACCTGACCTCACCTGTGAGTGGTTCTTTGGAATCACTTGATAATTGTTCAGACATACGGATGTGATAATACAATTCTATTGCCAACTCGAATAATATCAGAAACGGAGACGCTAATTGATCTATGTATTACAAACTGTCACGCGGAGGCTACTGGTGTCTTATCTTGTAATCTAAGTGACCACTTACCAATATTCAGCTTTATTGTCGGCCCACCAAATGTAAAGAGTAATTGTAATAACAACACTCCTGTACTATATAGGAAAATTGATAATAGCTCGATTGGGCTCTTCAATTCTCTGGTAGCGAATGTAAACTGGGAATCTGTAGTAACTGAAACAGACTCCAATAAAGCGTATAATGTATTTCTAGGCCTTATACAGAGCAGTTATGAACAGGCATTTCCGTGGCAAGAATATAAGAAGTATAAAAAATCAAGGAAACCTTGGATTTCATGTACGTTATATAAACGCATAAGGCAGCGTAATAAATTGTCCGAAAAGTTCATTACAACAAGAGATTCTGGTATACTACAAGAATTCAAAAAAGTGAGGAACCAACTCAACGCCGATATTAAAAAGGCGAAAGCTCACTACTACAAAAATAAGTTTAGTTCGATATATAATAATCCAAGGAAAGTCTGGCAGGCTGTAAATGAACTTACCTCTAAATCCCATGCTCTTGCCCCAAAACAACTTACAATCGAGCAGGTGACCTACTCCGGCCAATCTCTTGCAAACAAATTTAACTCTCATTTTTTAGTATCCGGTTCTTCAATGTTACCTACCGCGAGTACGCCTAGGTGTGAATCCTATGTTACATTACCTTTGGATAATTCAAGTTTTCTAGCACCCTGTAGTGAAATAGAAGTAAACACGATTATTAAATCCTTAGGCAACAGTGCCGCCTGTGGTGAAGATGGGTTGTGTTCTAAGCCAATAAAAGAAGTTTCCTCTTTAATCTGTTCACCCCTTGCCCACATTTGTAATACTATTTTAAGCACTGGTACCTTTCCAGAAAAATTGAAAATAGCAAAAGTATGTGTAATTCATAAAGGCGGTCCTAAGAATAACATGAGGAACTATAGACCAATCTCGGTACTTCCGGTTTCCTCAAAAATAGTCGAACGCGTTATTTACAAACGCTAAGGTGAATTCTGGTTTAACCATAACACAATTACAAACAACCAGTATGGATTCCACAACAGTAAATCAACGGAGGTGGCATTGCTAAATATAAAAAATAAAATCTTAGACAACATCGAAAATCAATGTTATACACTAGGTGTTTTTATAGATTTCAAAAAAGCATTCGACTCAATAAAGCATGACATCCTACTCCGAAAACTACCGCTTTATGGAATAAGAGGTACTGCACTTAGCCTGATCCGCAGCTACTTAACATCTCGTCTTCAGTATATAGTCCTCCATGATGCGCGCCCTTCTCTAGCAAAAGTTCAGTATGGTGTACCGCAGGGATCAATTTTAGGGCCTCTACTTCTCCTTCTTTACGTTAACGAAATTATAAATATCCCAGAAACTCCTGACATAACTTTATACGCAGATGACACGAATTTATTTTTCACCGGTAGTTGCTTACATACTTTAGAGACAGAGTCAAAACTTGGTTGGACCAACTTCACTTGCGGTTAGTTGCAAATCAGTTAGAGGGTGATTTCAGATAAGATCGACCAAAGGGTGGCTGGTCGACATTTTTAAATCAACTGATGTTTTTATATGCCATTGTCTAGTGTCTGGTATAAACGAATCCACACTTAGTTTTGACAAGAAAAAAAATTTGGAGACAGGAAAAATCGTAAGGCATGGAGAGGTGGACAGTTGCAATAAAGCGCACTGATGGAGGGAGCACGTTTGAAAGTGAATAACTAAAACAATAAATTTAGGAGATTTTTAATACTTTTTAGCAACAAACTATGAGTGCAGTTTGCTTGTAATATATATTAATAATATTTATTTACATTATATTTATTTTTATAAAAATTTCCAAACATGCCTGCTCGAAAGACAAATGGCAAAATTTGGAGGTCTGTATCTTATGAAATAATTTAATCATTATTATATAATTTGCAGATACTATTCTACTAATATATGGCTATTATTTGAAAAATAAATAAGGTATCTGAGTGATACAATAGTTAGGATATATTTAGGCAAACATGGGAAAAAAATTAAACAAAGACAAATTTCGATGCGAATAAAAAAAAAACACCACCTTCGATTTTTTTTTAAATTTGGGTACCCTGTTATACTCTATTTCGGCATTCATTTCTATTAAAAACATGTTGCATTATTTTATTGAGAAAGAAGAAACAACTCCTCAAAGTAGGGTCTTTTTTCAAAGCCTACACTTAGCAGTGTCCTATACAAGAAGTGACTCTGAGTTCCAGTTTCATGAAACCAACACACATCTTTTATATATTTTCATTCAGGTGAGGCCATTGATAACTATAGAAATCGTTCACAGACTAAAATTTAGGAGAAAGTACTGTGTACAAAGAGGTATCATATTACGGACTAGTGATCCGAGAAAAGATCATGCAGCCATCGGCCACTAGGAACTTTGTTTACTTTATTCTCCTGCGACACTACATGCACTTCTCTCTTCCCCTTTATCTCCATCTATTTTTCTCCCTCTCTCTCTCTCTCATATATATATATATATATATATATATATATATATATATATATATATATATATATATATCCCTGATTTATATCCAGAACAAAAACATATTCAAACATTCCTTGTCTGCGTGATAGTGTTCTGTGGCTAGCAAAAATCATTTCCTCGCTAAGCTCACGATTGTGGCGCAATAGTTGCCGGAAACCGCAGACCACACTCGTCGCTAGTTCTGGCAAAACGGCCGATACAATCTGTTCTCGCATTTCCCAGCTCGCTGTCAAGGACAAGGGTGTTCGCTTCAACCAGCAAAATATGGCCGCCGACGCCTGTTTACTGAGCAGTCATGCCTGTCGCCATCCGACTCGCTGGTGTCACGGGCGATAATATCAGGCACAAAGGGGCGCACAAACCGACAGCAGAATCCCCAAATACTCGAGCCTCGCGTAAATACAAAAGAGTGTAAACGCTGTCGCCATGTTAACGTAGTATGACTCCCCCCCTCCCCCCTTCCCCCACTGGGGGACTGCAGTACGTCTCCCACGGCTCAGAGGTTATTCACCACCCGATCGCCAAACACGCATCGGAATGTACTTCCTGCTCGGCCGTCCTGCCCTCTACTACAAGAATCGGGGGTCACACCTCGAGGTTTGGCCGGGAGATACTAGAAGCCTTCGCCATGCGTCGATTCAAGGACAACATCGGCTCCCCATCCATTGCCCTTTCGAGGAAAGAGATAAGATTTCTTATTCCGGAGCTTTCTCCCCTCCACGTTCCCGACAGCGACGTACCCTTGACGGCATAGTGCTCCTCCTTTCCACCTTTTTTTTTTTACTTCCTTTCTTTTCTAGTAAATAAGCAAACTCTTGGTGTCAATAAATGTTGTTGCCAGTTGGAAGTTTGTGTTTGTCCGTCCATTCTCGTTTTCTTCCTCAAGTTTAATTAAAGGGTGTGTGTGTGTTTTCGTTGCTGACACCAGCCGGCGATAAGGCAGTGCAGGCGGTAGCTCAGGACAGCAAGGGCTAATCCTAGTGACCATCAACGTAACCCCACCGCCAACCCCTCGCGAACCGGTCGCCGACATGGCTCAGGCTGTGTCATGAACCACGTGGTAGACGCTAGGGTGCTTTCATATCAGCGCGTCGATAGGGACGACTGTGCAATTCCTGAAAGTCTTTTTCAAAGGCCGCTGACAAGATTTTCTGTCTGGAGACTCTCTCTCTTTTTTCCTTTGACGTGGATCAAGCTTTGCTGACTGCCTCAGTTGGGACCTCTCTTTTCAAATGTACGTTTGCAGTGAGTGAGCTCCTCAGCCTCGGACTTGTCACTTGTGCACCCTCTTCAGTAGTTCTTTCACTTGGCAATTATATGCCATCAGTTTGGGTTTAATTACTATTATTTATGAGTGCGTTATGAAGAAGTCCTGGAGCTCCGAACGAGTGTTCTGTGCAGATTACTTTTGCAAGCACAAAAAGACTATACCAAAGCAGCGGAATTTTCGAAGTGTTGGCGAGTTGGACCTAAACTCGTTGAAGAAAATTCTTCCACCTGACTGTTCCACCAAAGTGAGTGCGACGGACTACCTGTGCTACAATTGCTTCATGCACATCACTAAGGAGATCTCGATGCGAAGCCCAGAGCTGTACTCTGACATGTTTTTGCCACCTGAAGAAGCAATTCAAGATCTAAATCGCAGCTTACTACCTACAGATGTGTCGCCGCTAAGACAACTAAGCGTCGTAAGAAGTCGAAACAGGCCTGCCTATGTCAAAAGAAAGCAGACAGAACTGGAGCAGGTTGCTATCAAGAATGTACACTCAAGGCTACGTATTGCGTACGACAGAGACGCACCATCGGGATCGTCCGAACCAACATGCTCCACATGCACTGAGTGGGTGGACAACCTTCGGCAGGCCTTTGAAACCGCCACCTCTCTCCGGGAACGTTGTCAACTGCTTACGCTCCTGCCATCAACACTGACGAAGAATGAGGTTCAAAAGATGATTCCACAGGCCTCAATGTACCTCATCAGTAAATCCCGAAAACTCAAGGAAAATCATGGCGTGTGGTACGAGCCGGATCCTTACACGAGGTGCAAGGTGAGCCCTGAGAACGTGTCTGCTGCCCTAGAGTACTTCACGAAAGACGAGCTACAATGTTCGCGCCAAAGTCCGAACAAGAAGGACGTCATCTCTGTCATGCTCAACGGAGAGAAAACGTTCGTGCCAAAGCGCTTCATGACACGCTCAACCCGAGAGGCCTTCCGCATATACAAAGACAAGCATCCTCATTCCGGCGTCGGGCTAACGAAATTTTATTCGTTGTGCCCTAGATGGGTCCAATGTATTCCACACCAGGAAGTGTGCGTTTGTGTGCGCTGCGCCAATTATTACCTTTGTATTGCAGCTCTAGAAAACGTTACAGGCTCAACATTCAACACCGGGGAAATGAACTCGGCATTTCTGTGCGACCCAGCGACAGGACTGTGCCTTCATGGAGACTGTGATCACTGCCCAAAAGGCCAGTCTCTTACACTCCAGGAACTTGATATCCCGGAGGATGAAGAGATTGTGCTTGCAACATGGGAGTCCGGCGACCTTGTGAAAAAAACATTGGAACCTGAGACTTTCCTAAAAGTCATCCAAGTGACGGTTGGAAGTTGGGTATTTCATAACCATATCCGGCAAACGCAAGGTAAAGCGATCTACGATGAAAAACAGTGCATGCAA
>JABSTQ010001399.1:0-16833 GCA_013358835.2 Ixodes persulcatus | reverse complement strand
TCGTACAGCCTCAGGACGAAGCGTGGCGCACGATTTTGGATCCTCTCTAACGCGTCGATATGATTTTGCTGAGCAGGATCCCACACAGTGCAAGCATGATCTGTAAGAGGTCGAACGTAGGTAAGGTATGCCAGTTCTTTTATTTTTTGTGTAGACCTTTTTAGATTACGCTGGATAAAACCGAGTGCCCGTCCCGCCCTCATGACGACATCGTCAATTTGCGCATTCCACTTGCAGTCTGCTAATAAGGTCACCCCCAGGTAATACCGTCATTTTTTTAGTGGTTCATTATTTAAATAATACGGAGTGTGAAGTTTATTTTTTTTTGCGGGTGAAGGTGACATGTACACATTTCCTGACGTTTAACTGCAATTTTGATAGACTGCACCAGAGTTCAATTTTATCCAAATCAGCCTGCAGTTGTCTGGAATCCTCATTGTTTTTTATACATCTATATACAACACAATCGTCAGCAAACAATCTTAGCTGAGAGGTCACGCCAACGTGAATATCATTTATAAATATTAAGAACAGCAAAGGTCCAAGTACCGACCTCTGTGGCACGCCAGAGGTAACTTCAACAAAATCTGATGTTTCACCATCTAGAACCGTACATTGCCGACGCGAACACAAATATGCCTGTATCCAATTATGTACCGAAGTATCCAGATTCAAAAGCGCCAATTTTTGGATTAAGAGGGAATGCGATACTGTATCAAACGCTTTTCTAAAATCGAGAAACACACAATCAATTAGCTCACCCCTATCAATGGTAGTAACAAGATCATGATAAAATTCAGTGAGTTGTGTAGTACAAGAATAACCCTTTCTAAATCCATGTTGATAATCAATAAAAAAATTCTGTAACGTGAGATGTTGCATTATCTGGGAATATAAAATGTGCTCAAACAACTTGCAGCAAACCGACGTTAAGGAGATCGGCCTGTAATTCGCGACATCATTTTTGGGACCTTTCTTATGTATAGGAGTAACATTAGCTAATTTCCAGTCCCCTGGCAAAGCTCCATTAAGGGGGGACACTACCCAGAAAAAACAATTTCTGCAAAAAAAGTTGATTTTGACAAATGTCATATTTACATCGACCAACATCCAGAGAGTATTCCCAGGAAGTTTCATTAGTTTACACTGCATAGTTAATTTTTCATAAATCTTTTTTGGTTCACCAATGCTAAAGAAAAAGTAGAGGTTGGAGCAGTTCGAATGCATTTTTCTCCATTCCAGTTTTTAGCAGAAATTTCACTTTAGGAAAACTATGGTTTTGTTATTATGTAACTTGGATTCACTTTTAGGAGTTTTTCTGGGGTAAAATTTTAAGGGGAAGATAACTATGAGCTTGTATTTTTTATTTTTGTCATTTTTCATGCTCAAGAAGTAAACTTTTGGACAAATGATGGAAATCTAAAAAACAGTATTTGTGTTTCTCTGGCTTTTCTGTCATGAAAGATGGTATAAAATAGAAATATAGCTCCATAGTTATCTGCTCTGAACTGTCCTAAAGCAATATAACACATGAAAGGACAAATTTATAAGTAATTTCAAAACGATAGTTTTCCTACACAGACACGCCCACTTTCATCTTTGAACATTTTCAATTTTTTTGTACATCACCCAGGTTAACAAAATTTGGCAGAAATGTTCTCAACGTTAACAGAAACAAGCCCTGTAAATCTAATTTAAATCAAACAAGTGGTTCAAACACTCACTTTTTTGGGTAGTGTCCCCCCTTAAGTAATGACTTGTTAAATATTATGAAAAGGTAAGGCGCTATTGCGTCTGCACAACTCTTTAGAACCCGAGGGGAAATTTTATCAGGGCCCATAGCTTTGGTTTCATCTATATGTTCCAAAAGATTAAATACACCTTCCATACTGATTTCTACGGGTGGCATCACATCGTAATTGCTTGAACACATTTCTAGTGTTGTATGTTCTGGAGGCAGAAAGACTGATTTAAAATAATTGTTAAAAACGCAAGCTTTCTGCCCTGCGTCAGTGAGTAGTTCGCCATGTACCATTATATCAGGTATTCCCATCTGATCATTACCACAGAGCTTCATAAACTTCCAGAGCTGCTTATTGTTTGCACAAGCTTAATTCAAGTGGCATATTACGAAATATTCGGGTTCGTCCAGTCCGGATTAAACGAGCGCTTTCTTGCCGCCGTCAGTGAAGACATCGTCAGTGAAGAGGGCACTTCCGGAAACACGATGAAAATGCGACGCTCAACCACACGTCAAAACCGAATGGCAGCATGGCCAAGTCATAGCCACCAGATGCATACCTTCGAATACTTTCGGCTTAAGACTTGGATCAGATTGGGGTCTGCGGCTTTCCCATTTGTCACTAAATCTAGTAGCTCTAACTGGATCTAGCGTAGTGTCACGCCCTCAATTCAATCCAAGGGTCGAACTGGATTTGTCGGCTGTTCCCTTTGAATCGGGTAGCACACTCTACATCGGGAGAGCAGAGCCCGCGCTCCGCTCTAAGCAGAATTTATTGCTTATTTTTCTGCCCCCAAGTTCTCAAGTTTTTGCCCACGGCACTCAATGGCATTTCCGGCTCATTTCCCCTGACTGGGCTCGCTTTTTGACAGTTTTCCTGACAATTCCCCGATTTTTCCCTGTAATTAAAATTTCCCTGACAATTCCCGGTTTTCCCGGTCGCGAGACACCCTGCTTTACAGTCATGCCACGCTGCTTTTGTATGCTATTAGTTTCCCGAACATACGAACCAGTATGTTTGTGTGTAAAACAGTCAAAGAAAGAATGAACATGAATTTCTGGCGCATCAATTCCAAGGAAAATAAAAGTTAGATCCTGTCCTAGGCATCCAACCATGGTATTCATGGTTCAATGCTTCACAATATTCTGCACTTCACTTGCATTTCAGCTCTAGCCCCAGCATGAGCATTGGCCAGAAATTGTTGGTAGCTGGCCACCCATGCAAGAAATATTGAGAGCAGATGCAGTTTTATGACAGCTCAATTTAATAGTCACCCGCTTTGTAGGTATGGGTCGGCGGGGAACTAGTGCAGCATGAACATGCCAGATACACCTTGATTCTGTTTGGCAGCGTAGGATTCTCATAGTGATCTGGTTGCATGTAAAAACTGCCTTGCCATTGCCTTCAATGACACAAGGTAAACAAGCCTTTCAACGCTTTTCTCAGTATCGTCCAAAGTATTGTCAGCACCTTGGCCACCTCGCGACGATGTCTTCTCGCTCAATCAGTGGCCAGCTTCCGTCCGCTCATGCCTGGGACCAACGTCGCAGAGAATACGCACCATTTTCTCGAGAGAGTGACTTGAAGATGGTACACTACATCCGTGGGCGCAGCACCTACAGCGTTCTTAGCATGTCACTGACTATATTGGACATTCTTTTGGGTTATTTGTACAAGCAATGAGAGCACAATGCTGCCCAGTCGATTTCTTTGTCAAATATGACACGGTACGAAATAAGCCATTGAACTATCAAGAAGGCGCTTGAGATTTCTGAAACAAGTTGTATATCCTATTCTCCACCCACTAACCTGGTTGTTTCGAACAGTTCATTTAGGGCAGGGGTGGCCAGGCTCACCCGGCCTAAGAGCCGCAAACAAAACCACGAAACTTCCAAGAGCCGCAAGGGGGGGGGGGGGGGGGGGGGGGGGGGAGGAGGAGGAGGAGGAGGAGGAGGGGAGGGGAAGGGGAGGGAGCCACGAGCCGCACTTTAACACGCGAAGAGCCGCATGCGGCTCGCGAGCCGGAGCTTGGCCACCCCTGATTTAGGGTATCACAACGTTTCAAGGAATAAGTAAATGCCGCACTCTGGTCTGAGAGGTGTTATTTCTTCCTGCTTTGACCTCTACAGATAGGTACATACCTCTTCAAAGTCTGAGGCGAGGCTTTCCAAGTCTGCCAGAAACTTGATCACACGGGGGGCTATGGTCAGCAGATATTCGACGGCCCGGTTCTTCATTGCATGGAAGCAGCTCTCGCTGAGATTGAACCGGCCTGCGACGGCTCACTTGTTTCCTGCGAACCTGGAGCAAAAAACTTTCCTGTCACAAACTAAAGCCATATTCCGCCACAGCCCGTCCTGTAATGACCAAAAATATTGAGTTGTTCATATCTACAGGTCATGTTTCGTTCCACCTACTTCGCCACTCTAGGTGGGATGGTATGAATCAATCCTCATTCCCTCTCTACAAGAACTGTGTTAGATGGGCAAAAGGCTGCAAAAGTACAGCTTGACAAGGCCCTTTGCTTTCCCGCTGTCCTGCAAGCGTGCTTGTGGCCCCGCTGTCCTGCAAGCGCGCTTGTGGGACGGTGTTTTGTCCTGCTTCGGCTTCCCCGAAAAAATAAAAGACGCGGCCAGACGAAAAAACTGCACCAGTGAGAGGGTGCTTTCTCTGAACAATGCACAAGATTCGCTTGGCAGAGAAGATGCTGATACTATGGGCATGTTATCCGCATAAATAAATAATTAATACTAAACAAATATTCCAACCAAATGTATTAAATGTGCATGAATAGAAAAGTGTGTGGTCTATATAAAATACTAAAAAGGTATGATTTGTTACCAAAATTTTAAATTTTCAAGCCCTCCCCTCCCTCCCTCCCTCCCTCCCCCCCCCTCCCCCCCCCCCCCTCCCCCCCAAATACGCGTCCCGCTTTGGGGCCCGAAGGATACGGTCACTTTAGCTTTCCCCAAAGGTCCCAACACGAAAGAAAAAAAATGTACGGTCAATAAAAAAAAATTACTTTTCTGCTTCCCACACAAAATACTTTGGTTTGAACGACTAGCGGTGTAAATGCAGCCGATATAACGCCCTTCTCCCCTTCTCGCGTTTTAAAGAACTCTATGTCGTTCGATAAAAACGCAGCGGAAAAGTGTTGTCAGTACCACAGAAAGGAGAAGATGTGCTCCTCGGCCGTCTTTTGCGGCGTTCCTCCTCTGCTGAACATGTCCGGGTAGAATGCAGACTCCTCGAAACGTGATGTTAGGTCGTCGCACACGGACCGCGGCAGCCTGAAGTTCCTCCGGAACTGCAGGAAGCGTGAGATATGAAGATCAACCCCGCACGCCATGGGAAAAACAGAGGAGGACGAAATGCGTAGCACGTATACGTACCTCTTCGTCCGAGTACTCATGAACGACGCTCTCGATATACCCCACGATCTTCGGCCGTTTTGTCGGTGGCGGAAACAACGTCTCGAACATGTAAGCGTACGCGCTGGCATCGCTTTCGCCGTCACTGTCGAAATCGTTACCAGAGCAGAGGGCTGGGAAAGAAAAAGAAGTGAGCAGCGCCGACATCGCGTTCTTTCGGGCCGCCACGTTTCCCGCGACGACGAACGAAGACGGCAAGGCAAGGGAGAGAGAGGAGGTGCTGAAGGAAGCGGAGAGCGTTAACTCAAGGTCGCAGTGCGCGGACCAGCATGGTCTCCGTCCGACGGTGCAGCCGGTGCAGCAACGCACCGGTGCCGCGCGCCGCAAGAAGTCCCAGGCGAACATAGTGCAGTCGCACCGACACGACCAGGCGAACGTGACGCGTCCGTCGGTGCAGCGCGGTGCGGTACGGTGCGCCCCAGACGAATGTGACATAAGAGGCCGAGGACGTCGCCACAGCACTGGATGTTGGCGAGGGTCTGTTTGCCGACCTCCGGAACAGCGGGAAGGACATTCCTGGTGCCACGACATTCCGCGAGTTCGCCGATGTTGACACCGCCCTTGATCCGTGGTCGGAGCTAACGGACGACGAGATTGAGCAGCAAGTCCTCACATCAGCAGAAAATGTGTCAGACTCCGACGACGACTACCGCCCGCAGCCATCGACAGCGGACATTACGAACGCACTAACATTGCTGCTGAATGTGTATGCCGAGAACACTACGCTCGCCCAAATGCAAGCAGACGTCATCGCGAGCAGGCGTAACATGAGCAAGCCACTATTGACGGCTTTTTTAAGCCTGCTTAGAGATAATAAAGGCAAGTTTTTTCATCTGCTGATTTTTCGGACTGCTCTGTTATTTGGACATTTTTTCGGTCCCTGCCAAGTCCGAAAAATCGGTCGGCGACTGTATGTACAAGCAGAGAGCCAGAAACGCATGACAAGAGGGAATATGTACAGGCAGAGCACCACGGCACTATTCGCAGAGCCCTGCCTTCGCCTCTTTTATCAATTTCTTGCAGCATAAGGCATACAGAGTTCATGGAAAGTGAAAAGAGCAAAATAAAATTGTATCGGCACATAAATACATTATTACATGCCTGAACAAAAAGCTTTCAGTTGACGTTTCAGAGCTCCTCGAGATGTGACGTCAATTAGCGCAGAGGGAAGCTTGTTAAATATGTGAGGTACGTAATATAGGTGAATGCATTTCCCAAAATGTGTGTTGATTGATGCGCATCGGTGTAAACGGTGTCGGATCTCGAAGGGCCCGACATACATTGTCGGGGGTTTTAAAAGTGTTATCCCAATAGTGTCTGATTATTACAGTTTGCCAGAGTAGTGCTCGAAATGTTGGTAGAGAGAGGTCATTGAACAAGGTTATCAGATGATTGGAGACTTGAGCCATATGCCACGCTTCGCAAAATGCCTCTGAGTCAGTAAAGATTGCACTTTAGAGTCTAATTGGTCCGTACGCTGTCCGAACACAGTTATCCCATACCATAGTATGCTCAGAGCCTTTTATATTGGGAGAGTTCGGCGGTTCTTTGATCCAGCCGCCAGTCTGGCAGCACTGATCAAACAGTCTGGCAACTGTGCGCATCGCACTCCGAGTTTCGTTGTCCGCCATGATGTGCCTTGCCGTCTAGCGTGGAGCGATAGACGACGATGAAAATGATTGTTCTGCGCTCTGCCAGACGTTAGAAGAGAACGAAATGGGGGGCTGCAGTGCCGTTGGGTGCTCGAACAACGCGAAAAAGGGGTTCAGGATGTACCGGTTCCCGCAAGGAAAAGAAAACCGCGCAAGGCACAAGATCTGGGAGACCAAACCAAAAAGGGCTGACTGGAAGCCGACTTCGAGTTCTCAATTGTGCGAGGTAAGTTATAATTAACGTATGATTAACGTCACAAAATGCTTGTTTTTAGACTTTCTCCTTACGCCAACAAAAGCACGAACGGCAAAACCTACACGCGTATACATCGCATGTCAATGGGGACCCACTCGCCGGGAGGCACATCATGGCGGAAGCGGCGCCCGCTGAGTCCGCTAGACCTAGCGGGCCGTAAGCCACTCCCACCCGCCGAACTCTCCCAGTATAAAAGGCTCTGAGTATGCTATACACGAGCCCATGCACCAGAAGTCTTCTCGTTGACATTGGAAGACATATGCGCAGGTTGTAGAGGGTGCAAGAAGCGACTCGTAACTTTTTAAAGATGTAGCAAATGTGAGAGTTCCATGATAGATCCCAGTCAAAATGGTTTCCTAAATATTTTGTGGTGTTGACATAGTCGATTGGCACGCAGTTGCAAGATGCACAGTTTGACCCATGCAAAAAAAGTGGCTTGTCCAAGAGAATCGATTTCAGCTGATTTTGAAAGCATATCAGTTGCGTCTTTTTAGCATTGATCCGAATGACATTTTCCGAAAACCAATCCATCACCCGTATTACATCTAATTGGAGCAAATCAACAACATCACTGTAACGTATATGACTGGACAACAAAACTGTGTCATCGGCATATTGAAATACTTTACAGAACTTTACCGCCTGCGGAAGGTCGTTTACATAAATATTAAACAAAAGAGGGGACAATGTGGAGCCCTGAGGAACGCCAGCCTTAAGGGACATTTTTGCACTATGAATCTTACATATGGAGACGAGCTGCGTACGATTTAACAAAAAGTTCTCGAGCAATGCGTAAGAAGGACCTCTGAAGCCAAGACTGTATAGTTTACTTAAAAGAATGTTATGGGACACGGAGTCGAAAGCTTTAGACACGTCCAAAAAAAGCGGACATGTGGAAAGGTTGTGTTCGAACGCACTATGAAGCAAATCGGAAAAATCTTCAAGCAAAGGCTGTGTGCCCTTTCCCCTAATAAACCCGTACTGCTGTGGCGACAGAATATCAAATTTATCTAAAAAAGCTGTCATTATCAAGAAAAGGTTTTTTTCTAAGAGTTTCGCCAATGAAGGCAAGATGGAGATGGGACGATAACTGTCAACTTTACCATGGTCTCTATTTTTATATAAGGGCCTGATGATTGCCATTGTAAGATCTTTAAGAATATTACCGGATGTTATAACACCGTTTAATACCGTATTTACTCGCAGAATGAACGCACTTTTTTTTCCCGAAAAATCGATGCAAAGTTGGGGGGGGGGGGGGGGGCGTTTATTACGCGAAGTAAAATTTTTGCGTCCGTATTTACTCGCATAATGAACGGACCTTTTATCCCGAAAAATCGACGTAACTTCTTATTCTTTGCGCGCAGCGCGCGACTCCAAAACCAAAGTGCGATGCGCAAAAAAAAAAAAAAAAATAAAAAAATGCTCCTCTCTTGTTTTTTTCTTGCTTCCGTGTTTGTTTCCCCCCCCCCCCCCCCCCCCCACCCCGCCTTTCGCAAGTTGTTTTGTTTGCCTACGCTTGTCCGCTTTTCTTTCTTATCTCCTTGCGCGCGGCGCGCGACCCCGAAACCAAACTGCGCTGCGCAAAAAAAAAAAAAAAAGAAAGGAAACAAAAAAAAAAGCTTTTCGTTATGTTTTTTCTTTTCTCTTGGTTCCCTGGGTTGTTTTTTTTTTTCTTTTTGCCGCTTTTCGCGAGCTCTTTCGTTTGCCCATGCATTCGCGACCTCGCTCACCAGGATAGAAAAGTGCGTTCACTTCGAGGGCTTCTCGCTTCTCTTTCCAAAGGCGCGCGAACCAAAGTCCAAACTGCGCTGTGCAAAAAAAAAAAAAAGCTCCTCTCCATGTTTTTTTTCTTGCTTCCGTTGGATCTTTTTTTTATTTTTTTTTTAACGCCTTTTGCAAGGCGCTTTGTTCGCCCATGCATTCGGGACCTCGCTGCACCAAAATAGAAAAGTGCCTTCATTTCGCGCGCGTGGGGGGAGGGTGTCAAAATTTTCCCGTCCGAGTTGGGGGTGCGTTTAATACGCGAGTAAAAAAAAAAAAGTCCAAATTTTGAGGGCCGACTTAGGGGGTGCGTTTATTACGCGAGTGCGTTCATTGTGCGAGTAAATACGGCATATTCAGAATTAGACTCTTCAGTGACTTATAATTTCTACACATATCAGCCATCCGCATATTATCAATACCGGGAGATAAGCCAGGCTTGAAACTACAAAGCATATTAAATAGTCCTTCCTCAGTTATTTCAGGAAGAAAGGCAGATGAAGCGCATTTCGAAGTTGTCGCTGAGTGACAATGGTCATTGTCTCGTGACACACGTGACATATTTCCGAAATGAACATTAAATGCATTAGCCGTGGAACGTTTCTTACCAGGAAAATACTTTGCAATTGTTTCATCTACAGAATGTTCCGCTTTGTGCGCACCGCATAGTTTGTTAATGACAGACCAGGTAACGCGGGAATCGGAACGCGCGTCAACCAGCTTCTGTTTCACATAGTTTCGCTTGGCTGAGCGAATGAGTGCGGTTACCCGGTTTCGTTCACTTTTGAATTTGATTTGAAGATCCAGATTACCGGGAGAGCGGCGGCAACACATCCACAAGAGCTCTTTGTACTTAATTGCGGCGATTATGTCATTGCTCAACCACAAGGGTTCCAACAACTTTTTTTACTGAGCCCTGTAAAATCTTGCCATACGTGTAGTATAAATTTAGAGTAAAGCTCCTCTTGACTGGAAGATCGCATTAAGATGTCCCACTTATAACCAGAAATTAGTTTGTCGAATAAGATCCGATCGACAACTTCTATGTGTCGTGTTTCAGGGCCGGCGTTTTTAGGAGGGGTATTTGAAACTAACTGAACCGCAGTGAAGTAATGGTCGGCAAGTGTTTGCAAAATTAACAGCAGATTTAACTAGAAGTCTGTGAGCCCGCACATTGATATGATCAAGACAAGCCAAAACAAAATGTCCGATGTGAGGGTACGGATGACAGAGGCAGAGTTAAACGTTAGTTAAAAGGGTTTAATAACGATAGCGAACTAATACGGCGGTTATGGCGGCAACATGGCATGGCGGGAGCGTCGTCTCTACCGTAAAATTCCGAGCGAACGCCCACCCAAAATGAAGAGATAAATGGTGAAAAACATGGGGTGGGCTATCTTTGGGGATGCCACAGCAAAATTTTATCAGAAATAATGATAAGAACCGGGGCCCCCGCTACAAACCGCGTGAACTGATACTGCAGATCGCGGACACGGCGATTGCGCGTTTCACGATGCGATAAACACACAGAATTCACTACGAACTCCTGTGTCACGGGAAAGGATACCGCAGGTTGCAGACGCAGCAGATTCGCGTTTGACAGCGCGAAGAACCCGCGGAGACCCGCCGTGAACTCGCATCTCACGGGAACGGATACCGCAGAAACCGATATCGCGTGCGCAGATCGCGGACGTAAACGCGGGAATCCGCTGCAAACCCGCATGTTACGGAAACAAATCAAGCTGATCGCGGCCGCATCAGAATCGCATTTCACGATGCAATAATACACGCGGGAACAACTCGCGCGTGTTACAGCTAGGAATCGATATTGCGCGCGCAGATCGTGGGCAAAAACACGGGAATCCGCTGAAAACGCGGGAACGGATAGCGCAGATCGCAAACGCAGCAGATTTGCATTTCACGCATTTCACGCGCGCAGATCGCAGACAAAAACGCGGGACCGCAGATCGCGCCGTTGACGCGCGATTCCCGTCGGATATCGCGTGACGTCCGGCGGGAATCGGGGGAAGGGCGATGTATCGGAATACCGTTCCCAACAGATGTTGGACAAAAAGGGGCGGGTGGGCGATCCTTCAAACGTGGGCGTTCGCTCGGAATTTTACGGTAGTCCCCTGGTTGGGCCAGGCTTGGCTTTGTGAACAAGATGTCGGCAGGTGGCGCTAGTAATGAGCCTGCTCACATCCGACTCCCTCTTAATAGGACCAAGGCCCTTTGGTCCCGAAGCTTTCATTCAGAAAGGTCGTAATCTGTCAAGTAGTTGGGCAAGCGTCGCACTCGTTGGGTCCTTGAGCTTGGACCGGGGGTTGCAAGTTCTGTGTTGACACTGGGTGTTGGTCCGGTTGTTACGGGTTCTGCTTCGGCACTGGCTGTCGGTCCAGTTGTCACAGGTTCTGCTTCGGCACTGGCTGTCGGTCCAGTTGTACCAGGTTCTGCTTCATCACTGGCTGTCGATGCAGGTCGCAGATGGGCAAGGAGGGTAGGGTCAATGTATGGAGGACGGAATACTTTGAGCTGGCTGGAGTGCGCCACTCTCTCGTCTCTTGACGAGTTGTCGGCTGGATTGGTTGCAAGGCGGATCTCATAGGTGACCGGAGTCTTCTGTGCGATGATTTGATAAGGTCCCTTGTAGGTTGGAGCAAGTTTTGTCGTGCCATCTGTGATTGGTTCTTGACGTCGTAGCCATACATACTGGCCCGGTGTAAAGGTGACATGGCGATGGCTCTTGTCATAGCGACGTTTCCGTTGTTGCTGAGCTTGCTCAGAATTCTGTTGTGCTTCGCTGCGGCGTTCTGAAAGGTCTAGAAGTCTTGCTTCCAGGGTGGTGGATCCAAGGCGCCGGAACTTCTCCATGGGTAGTTTGGGCACATACCCATGCAGCAACTCAAAAGGAGAAAACTGTAAAGTTGCACTGACGGCTGTGTTCACAGCGAAGGCTGCGGCGCTTAGTTTCTCTTCCCAACGTGATGGCTCTGCATTGCACATCTTTCTCAGCACCGAGACGAGCGTTCCGTTACTTCTCTCGACAAGCCCATTGCTTGCCGCGCGGTAAGCTACCGAGAAGTGTTGTCGAATACCGTGAAGAGCCAGAAATCGTGTGAATTCGCAGGACTCAAACGCACGACCATGGTCGGACAGGCAGTCATCGGGCACACCGTAGTGGTAGAAGACGGTGTACAAGTGCTGAATCACTTCTTTGGTGCAAGTTGTTGAGACGGCACCTGGCACAATGAAACGTGTGGCGAAGTCTATAACGTTCAAAATGTACTTGCCACCATCGCTAAGAGGCATTGTAACGTGGTCCAGTGCAATAGTGCTGAAGGGGACTTCGGTTGTCGGCATGAAGCCCATCCTTCCAACGTTGCGTGTGGTAGGGCGGTTGTTGACCTGGCATGTCTGGCATCCGTCAACGTACTGGGTCACTGTTGAGGTCATTCGTGGCCACCAATAGCGGTCCTGCAGTTTCTTCAGTGTGCGCTTTGCATCCATGTGGCCGCTGTTATCGTGAGTATGCGTAATGAAAGACGTCTTGAGCTGGTCTTCCAGGCGCACTCGTATTTGCCAGTAGGCAAACCTCAGGTCCAGGCAGACGAACAACGAGCAACCTGCTATGTCGTCCATAATGTCCTCGGCACAGGGAAGCGGCTGAGCGACACTGACTGTCTGCTTGTTAAGTGGAATGTAGTTCACACACAGTCGTTTCTTGCTTCCACGAGAAACAATGACAACGGGAAGGCCCAAGGGCTGGAAGAAGGCACTATGATGCCCTTCCTCAGGAGCTCTTCAGTTTGCTGCTCAATGAACTGTCGGTCATCAGCAGCATACCGATACGGTTGCCGACTGTAAGGTACAGCGTCTGGAACGAGGTCAATGGAGTGCTGTGCTCCTTCATAGAGTCCCAAGTCGTTGTCATCTGTAGCAAAAAGAGCAATATGTCGCTGCAGGACATTTTGAATCGCAGTAGACTCTTCTGGCTGTAGCTCTGTGCCAATTTGGGCATCGCTTAGAATGGAGCTTGTCTTGTTGCTTTCGAAACTGGTTGGGCTAGATGTCTTTGGAGGATCACGCTCTGGCTGGGACGATCCTTCATGGCATGCTAGAGCCAGCCACAAGGGCTGGTTGTCATCTGGGAGAGGCTCAAGTTGGAGACCCCCAGTCGAAGGGATTGTCGGTGCGAATGGGGAAAAAGTCGGGGTGTGGAGAAGGACAGCGTTTGACATTCTTGGCAACACCTTCTCCTGGCACAACAAGACGACACCCGAGCTGGGGTGGCGAATTTCGGTTGGATTAGGCGGCCTCACAACAAGTTCTGCATGTGCTGCTTCGAACCAGTCCTCTCCGAGGATCAGAGGCAGGGGGTTGCGCGCAAGTACCATCACGTCCACCACAGCGGAGATGGGACCGACGGAGATGCGAGTGGCATCCAGGCTCCTTGACATGTCGACTGCGCCAAATGTGAGGGTACGGATGACAGAGGCAGAGTTAAACGTTAGTTAAAAGGGTTTAATAACGATAGCGAACTAATACGGCGGTTATGGCGGCAACATGGCATGGCGGGAGCGTCGTCTCTAGTCCCGTGGTTGGGCCAGGCTTGGCTTTGTGAACAAGATGTCGGCAGGTGGCGCTAGTAATGAGCCTGCTCACACCGATTAAAAGATTCTTCTCTGGTAGGAGCTTGTACAGTACAGTCAAGACCGAATTCTGAAAGAATATTAAGGTAGTCACACACGGTTGTCTTTGCAGGTTTTAGAGTGTCAATGTTTATGTTGCCGAGTACGCAAAGCTGTTCTGCGACATTGAAGTCAGCTAGACTTTAATCTCAGTTCATCTAAGAAAGACGTAACACTGTCAGATGGAGGGCGATAGACGACAGGTAACGTAACCGAGTATAATGAGTTGGAAATTTTTAAGGCAATACACTCTGCGTGACCAAATGTAAGATTCAAAAGTTCTGTGACCCATGATTCTTTGACGAATACTGCGATACCACCACCTGTCCTACCCGAACGGGTACGGAAAAATTCTCGATATCCAGGAAGGGAAAATTGATCAACAAATATAGAGGGCACATTTACCTCAGTTAGAACCCAAACGTCAGCAAGATTTTTCAGAGTTGGTGACAATGGAAAATTGGTCCCAATACTTCCTAACACTACGAATATTAGTATGAAAGAGAGTAAACCCACTAACTGTGGAGTCAGAATGACATGAAATGGAAGTGAGATCTTGGCAGTCAGTAAATGTGAAGGCCATAGGAACTAGACAATGAGCTCCAGGTCACTGATGCAATTAACGCACACGAGAGGGGCACCTTCCGTCTTTTTAGCGTAGATGTTGGCATTTTTTACCCAAACATAGCAATATTGCTTCTCTTTACCTTTTGAACGGGCCTTCCAGAAGAGCTCTCTGTTTGCCTGTGTGAGATTTTCATTGAAGACAAGTCTCGGCAGCTTCCGTTCGCGTGCAAGAGGACCCAGCGAGGCACGGCGGCTCAACCAGCGGTCCCTAGTGATCGTAGCGCGAAACCTGACGAGAACAACGGGGATGGCACCATGCGAAGGGGGCAAGTGGCGAACAGCATCATCTTCCGAGGAATGAAATTCGGAGATGCCGGCTTTTTCTGCTATATCAGTTAGCATAGATGGAAGATCCTCATTAGGGTTGCACGGAAGGCCATGAATCTCGAGATTCGATCGACGACTGTACTGCTCGGAATTATTTAGCTCAGAGCGGAGTCGTTGGATCTTATCAGACTGCACTGACAATGAGGACTTCAAAGACCCCATCTCGGATTTCAGCTTTTTAATAACAGCATCATTTGCAGTCATATGCTTTAGCAGGGAGTCGTATTGCTTTGAGAAAAAATCTATTGACTTCACCACGTCATCAATGGATTTCTCCATGGTATGTACAGCAAATTTGAGCTAAAGCAGCTCATCGACTTTTGCCGGAAGCTAGACAAGCGAATCCACGCTGCTTTTGAGGGAAAAGAGCAAGTCCATTTTTTTTGTTTACTTCAGCAAGCTGGGCCGAGAATGACGGGGATTCTGTCTGCGAGTCCGCTTCCAAGCTTTCTCCAGCCGACTCATTGACAGAGGTGCGGCATAGTTGACAGGACCACTGCTCTCGCTTCGCCTCACTCATTGACTTAAATGTGTTCGCAGAAACACCAGCGCATGACTTGCCAAGGTGATAGCTTTTTGCACAACTCGCACAGGTCTTCCATCCTCCCATCTTCCATCAGGCGTTACAGGCTCAAGGCACTTTTAGCAGTTATTGGGAGCCATGGTACTGTGACGCACTGTGGCGCACTGTGACGGCTTGAAGTCGTCACGTCCGCGCACTGTCAGCATGCTGCACACTGTCAGCGTGCCGCGCACGGAAGGGAGGGAGCTCGCGACGCTTGTGTTTCTGGCAACTTTGAAACGGTGTATGAGCTCTCTCACCGCTGGCTGGACTCCGCGCCAAGCAGGAAAACCGTTGGGAGGGGGCGTCCGCGCACTGTCAGCCTGCCGCGCACGGATGGGAGGGAGCCCGCGACGCTTGTGTTTTAATAATAATAATAAGAAGAAGAAGAATAATGCCTTCAGTTTTTCATCACTTGATGAAAGGGTGGCCGAGGAAAGAAGCAGTGAAGACAGCTTGACGGGTTTCCGGCCCCCTACATTGGCAGAACAGAACAGTTCAAACAAATAAACAAGAGTAGCTGATACAAAAATGGCTGATACAGAAAACAGTCCTTGCAGAACACATCAGCACACAAACAATAATACGTAATAATAATAATCGAGAATCAAGAATAATTTTTATTAGGTGTCCAGGAACGACCATGCGGTCTTGGTACTGGCACACCAACACTTACACACTACAAAAAAGTGGAAAAAAAACAAAAACATAAAAACTCAAAGCATTGAGTAAAAGATATATATAACGCTTGCTGACACAAAGATACGATTTACACAACAAGCAAAGAACGGAACACGGGGTCCGAACGCAGAGTAGAAGACTACCACAAAAACGAATACAGTCTACGCCCGTTTCAACGGACCCTCTAAATCCGGAAAAAAAAGTCTGCTATATCCGGAGTATGTAGTACAGAGGGGAGGGGGGGAGGGGGGGGGGGGGGGGTATGGTCGTCAAGTGGGAACTGCGGCCGCTATTACATATAAATGCTGCAGCCACTCCATCTTCTCAGTTTTTTCTGCACGCCTGCAGCATTTATTCACAGCGTGCACACGGGGAATGTAACTGCCTAATGCAGTTTCCGAAGCTAAGCACCCGCGCTCGATAAAGGCCTAGCGCGTAGAGGCGCGCGCTAAGCTGAGCAAAAACAAAACAAAAAAAAGCAAATTGTTATCAGGCGCAACCACTAGCCGGCTGTAAAAATCGGTCATGGCGAGCAGAATTAGTGAAGCGCCTCTTAAGCACTTCGCTTCGCGCCATTGTAAGTCTGCCCGAAACCCATTCATCAAATTCCGACCGCCGATCGCCGCTTCACATACCGCATTCCCCCTTTGCACCGTCCCTGGCTTGGCTTGGCTACGCCAATGACTGGTTCCGCGCCGACAATGTTGCCAGACATAGTAGTTGCCTTCTCGTAAAAGCAAACCAAAAAAAGAAAATTGGTGTCGGCACCGCGTAAGGGCATAAGTCCGCTATTGACGCTCAGGGCAAGCAATTTTCGCCCAAATTTAGTCTGTTGTAGCCGAAAGTCTGCTATAGCCGGGTCTGTTATTGGCGGAGTGGGCTTCATTGAAAATGCATGGGGACCAAACAAACAAACAGAAATAGTCTGTTGTAACCGGAAGTCCGTTGTTGCCGGATCCGTTGTAACGGGCGTAGACTGTATACCTTATTAAAATAATATATAATAACATCACAATCACGACAGGTTCAGCGAGACTCATACAAGACTCTGAGAGATCTAACAAATTCAGTCACACAAAAAATATCAAGATCACTGGCAATTC
>JABSTQ010001398.1:0-22378 GCA_013358835.2 Ixodes persulcatus | reverse complement strand
GCGAAAAAAATTATTTTAACCTAATATTGGGATACTATTTTAGCGATGTTGTTTGGCGAGTTTAGCCAAAATTTCAAGCAATCGGGGACCATGAAGAAATCGCCGGAGTACACCTTTAAGGTGCATGCTTACAAAAATAGAATGCATAAAAGTCACACCGTTGTACAAGACGCACCGACGGAAATCTGGGGAAAAGATCCGTGACTTATGCGCCAGAAAATATGGTACTTCAAAAGGCTGCACCTCAATGCAGCTGATGCAACACATTGAACTACCCAGCTGCAGCCTCCATCACCTTCTCCTTTTCAACCTCTGTGCCTGGGAGGGTATGACCTTGGACTAGGCTCTTGCGATAGTGCATTCATCTTTCCGTCTCCTTTTCCGGAACGTGCACACTTGTCTTCTGCTCGGCTACCGTGGTTCAGCTAGTTTCATGCCACATGGTGTTTGGAGATCAAGGGTGCAAAGAGCTTCACCGTCTCGCACTAGCGCAAGCGTCAAGCTTCACCGCTTTGCACCGGTGTGCTAGGAGCGGTCGCTGATGCGGGGGAGTGTTTGGGTTAACTCAGAAAGTTTGCTTACGCTTATTACATGGCATTTTAGGGTTACAATTTTTGATTGTCGCTCAAGTTGAAAGAATGACCAGTATGTCAAGAAATATTAACAAATACAAAAATTGTTGACCAGTATGGGAAGAAATATTTTTAGTTATTCACAGTGGTGCAAGTCTGCGAGGCATAAATTGTTCCTTGACAATTGCTTTTGGTTTCATCTATTCGAGGACTCCGTCGGCTGCCATTTTCCCATTGAATTTCTGGAAAATCATTTATAACTCTAGATACACTGGTTAGTTCTGAAATTGTGTCATCTCTTTTGCACTGCTAGTGCTACGTTCGAGCAGAAACCAATCGTTTGGCAAATGTTTTTTTGGGGTTTTTGTTACTGTTGTTGAGAACTTATGGCTCTTGCTTCCATAAAAATCTAACCACACTTTGTCGAAGGCATCCGGGCACGGCGACACCACTGTTCGACCCACGAGGGCGAAGATGGCAGCAGACCGTGGACTATAGTTACCACTGGGATCGGTGGTCCCCAGAGACAGAACTAGAAAGAGAGAAACGAAAGAGGACAAAAAAAAAAAACAGCGATAAGTTGTGCGCGCTTGTTTTGCCACAACAACTCGAAGTTGTTCGAGCGCTCATCAACGTTATTTCTTTTCATACGAAGCGCGATAACGGTGTTTTCCGCTCAGTAAGTACAAAATAAAGCTAGAAAACAACAATTACAGACCTTGCAAGTGATGTTTCCCTACCTCCTCCCGTATGTTAATGGAGCTGTGCAACAATTTCAGTGCTTTGCTTAAATAATTTGGGAGTTGGTGTCTCGACTTTTCTGAAGTAAAGAACAAAAAAAACGCTTTTACCTGCTTGTCCTAGTTTTCATTTTACAAATTGGCAAAGATGGAGGTTTTCGGCACCTCTCAACTCCTTTACCATCTTCCGAGTCACGTGCGCTGTGACGTCAATGGAGGATGCATGGGGTTCTGGTAAAGCTCTCTCTCCAGAGCCTATCAGTGAGCAGCGAGAACTCTCTTGCTCGCGACCACGTGACCATGTGCTTATGCAGCACGATCAACATGGCGAAAAGAGGAAAGTGCCAACGTGCTCGTCCAGGTCCAGCCATCCCCGTCCGGCTCTGCCCCCCTCCCCCTTCGGCTTGTGGCGGCTGTTTGCGGTAGCAGAGAGAGCTGACGGTTTTGTTCACCTCGGATAGATAGCCCCACTAAAACTCCGTATAATAAAAGTTTTGTCTATGATAGCAGGTTTTTGACGCATTTATATTTATGTTGGAACGACAAGATTTATATAAAAATTACCATTTATCGAGCAGGTATTCGCACAACTTGCTATCTTTTTACAAATCCCCCATTGACGTCACTCCACGTGATTCTCATGGCCGCCATTCGCGGCTGCAGGTCGGGAAATATTCTAATTATTGCCTCGCGATTATGCGGCGGAATCGCAACATTTCGAAGGAAGGAGATGTGTTTTCTCTCCTTTGTGACAAGATGTACAATGTCAAAAGTAGGAGATGGAAATTCTTTCAACGTTAAAATCGTTGCACAGCTTCTTTAAACCGTCGCCGGCGATATGGGTTTGTCAGGATCGCCCACCAGGACCACCAATGTCCGCATCCGTGCCCCGTCGTTCCGAAGCGGACACAACGCGCGGGACCTTTCCCTCTAGATTATTATATTAACTCTGCGGACGGTTACCTCCGATTCCAGCAGTGCCACGGAACGAGCGCCGCGGCGGCAGCGGCCGGGCCGGTCCAACTTCCCGAAGCCCGCAGCCACGTGCAGGAGGCACCGGGCACGGGCGAGAAGCTGACGGTGGTCACGCTCCCCGAGGCAGACGTCATCTACGCGGTCCCCGAGCACAGCTACGTGGTGCGCCGGCCGGAGGGGTCGTACGCGGCACCGCCCGGAAACAGCCGGCTCGCACCCTTCTTTCCCACCTACACCAGGGTGGCCGTCGAGTAGGCCATAGAAACCACCGGGCGCGAGAGTTTGGTCGGGGAACGAAGGCCCATTCGCGCTCTCGCATTTTCTCGGGAATGCGGTGCCCGGAATGCGCCCCCGACTGTTTGGCGTCCCGTCCCACCCCTGCGTCGAAAATGGTACCGAAGTGGCAACGAATGACGCCACAAAAGATTGATGCGGGGAAAAAATGGGAAATATACCGTGATATCCCAAGAGACGCCTCACCCCCAAAAGATAGCCGGCCCCCTTTGGTATGACTTACTATTTCTTGTGAAACACCGCAAAATATCCCACTGGTAGCAATTGCAGGGCCCTGGCCAATGGTGACCTCGGAAAAAACGGTGTTACTAAACCACGGTCGGAGATAAGCAAACATTGCAGACTGGGAAGGACAGGCGTCCTTTCCTGCAATCACAAGTTTCGAGGGTCACAAAATCTAAAACTAGCATTTTTTTTACCTTCTTTTTAAGGCACACCGAAAATTAGCTTGCCCCTTATTTCCATTCGATTTGCTATCTATTTTAGGTAGGCTACCTCTCGGAATATAACAGTACACAGAAAATTAATGTGATTCGCGGCTACCCAATATGTGGCGCCAGGGCGTCCTCTTTCGCGAGAAATTTTGAGAGTTATTAAGGCACATGGCCGTAAGCAGTCGCAAGTGCGTGAACCAGCTTGAACACTAAAAAGAGTGTGCGAGTCCACTTTTCTGCAGAACACAACGACAGCCAATCACGGCAAACTTTAAAAGGACACCTTCGAATGATGAAAATTATGAAGCTCTGAAGACAATTGGACCAAACACTCGATGTGACATGTGCAGGGACAATGAGAGCGATGTTTCGATTGCTCATTGTCCCTATTTTAATGCCGCATTTGGAAGGTCTAATCGTATTCTCAGCTCCGTCGTTCGCCGAGATTCTAGCGTCGTTCACCGCCATTGGCTGTCGTCATGTGCAGTAGGAAAGTAAACTCTGACTTTTTTTAGGATGAAGTGCGTTGACATGTAGCAGGCTTTTATTACGTGTTTTTGACGAGTATGTCGGTGAAAGGTTGGAAATGGAGTAGATTCATCACTGCTTCAAACGTTGCTCGTCGCCTTTCGCTGCGCGTGGGCTGCACGCTCACTGGACGCCCGAGTGTTATTGAAGGTGGAATGCTCACCCTGGACGCGGAGCTTCCGCTGCTTTCTTAACCTGTCGCTAAATATAGTGACAGATGGTGACACAGTTTGGGGGCACGTTGAGTATGGATCTGAAGGTCATCCGGTCGGCTCCAGTGACCGGTTAAAGCTGGGTCCCAAAGGTCCGGAGTCGCTGTGCAGTTGTGCCTTCCTGTCACTCGAGTTGGAGGGTAGCCAAGCTCTCTCAAGACATGGTTGTAGTTTGTCCGTTTTGGGGCTCTTGCGTCTGCCCATTGTTGTCTTTGTATCTTATTGTTTTTCTCCAAGACGTGCACAAACTATGTGCTGCAAGGTAATCAGGGTGATGGAGGTTCCTTTCTCCTGTCGCTTGCATAGGTGCCTGTCTGCTTCGTAGGTGCGATCTCCAAAGTGCCCAAGGGTGCCTCTATAGACCTTTTTCTAAATTCAGTCTGGCAACTTTGGTCACCGTGATCATCTCGCTGTATGGCATCTGCGCCGAATTAATTTTGGCCTTCTGGAGGCTGATGAGGGAAGAAGTTGAAGATACTACCAAGCAGAAAATATGTGAGGCCTCTATGTTCCAAACGTCAGTACAATGTGACGCACAAAATTAGATACAATGGCTGTGTAAGCGTTTATTTTGGACTGTGTGGTCCAATCAATCTCTATGCGAAGCGCAAGTTCGTCTGCTTCTTGTACAGGGGTTGCGGTGATGTCAGAAAACCGTGCTCTTATTGGCTGATTGAAAAAAATACTGGGTAGATCTCAAAGCACCTAGCATTGAGGTCTACCCTCTATCCTTCCAATCAGAGGTCGGCGTCGTTCTGACATCACCGCATCCCCTGCACAAGAAGCAGACGACTTGCTCTCCGCATTCGCACCAGTTTGACCCTAAAGGCTTTTGATGGCGATAATTTAATTGAAGGGCTTATGGGTCTTTGTCTTTTACTGGTCAGTTCCTATGTTCACAACATTGAAAGTGAAGCAAACTGAGAATTAATTATGTGGTTATCAAAGAACCAATTTTCATTTGCCGTTGACGTGCAAAAGAGACGGTGCCCAATAAAATACAGTTTCATGACCGCAATTAGTTTGTCGAAAGTGAAATTGCATTTTGAGCCACCATGATGGCACTGAATTTTGAAAAGGGTCTATTACATTCTGCTGTCTGGCTTCAGTGATGCCGCTTTAATGGCACTTATTGTGCGACAAGCAGGATTTGTTTGTTCCTTGCCCCATTGTCCAATGTTTTACAATTTGTCACATTTTTCTTCCTTTGCTTCACTGGGTTTATGTTTGTTAGTTGTGCGATAAAAAGCCAAGTTTCAGCTCCCTTTGAAGTCTGCTTTGTTATGTTTTTGCACTAGTGAAGTCAGTGAGACACTTTTTGTCGTGGCAACTCAAAGTGAAGTCGGTGCCCACAAGCTGGTGAAAAGCTAAAGGGCGAGGATGTTTCGTGTTTCCTTCATGTACTCCTGATTTTGGAATTATGGATACCAAAAATTAGTTAAATTGCATTTCTAGCCATCTGCACTTGGAGGTACTGAATTATCAGAATTGCAAATTACCGAATGCTCGTTTAAAGTGGAATAATTGAGTTACTATGCACGCAATATCAGCTTGTTAGAGAGCTTACGTGACCTCCGGCTTTTGAACTCATGGTTTTGTATTGGTGAATCTGAAAACTTAACCGTACTTGTCTTTCCGTTATAGCTGTGCTTCCACTTGCATTACTTGCCAACATTTGATCTGTCCGAGATTCACCAAATGGCCTGCAGCATTGTGAATTGGAAATCTCTTGGCTGCTGTAGCACCGAGTGAATTCACAAATACTCATTTTTAACATTGTTTTTAATTTTTTGGTTTGCTCACCTGTTGTGGGCACAGGAAGCGTTAGACACACATTAGACACAATGTGCGAAATGGCTTCTGTTGGAGCAAGTTTGTAACGAAAAGATACCAAAGTACTATTTGTGGCGTCGGGAATTGCCTCAAAAGGACCATGCCAATAAACCACGAAGTAGTGATTGGAACTTCATTGTAAATATGCCACATCAAAGTTTTGTTGCTTCTCATCTAGCCAAGACTGCCTCATTCACTGCCAATGCTTTGGCGCCAAAGAAGGACCCTGGGTTGCAAAGAGGTGCATGCTGTCGGGATACAAGGTGTATAGACGAGCAACGCAAAGGCAGGGGCACACTGGTGTATGTGATGTGTTTGTTCAAGCCAGGAAGGAAATTGCAAAAATAAATTGCACTCGCATGATTCGGGTACTAAAGATAAATTTTGTATAATCCTGACTTTGAATTTGTACATAACATAGCTATCATGACAAGTGGTTGGGTTGAAATCAAACATGGCAATTCAGGAAGGACAAACCTTGTCTTTACACGCAGCTACAGGGCAGAGGTGTCTCTTCTCTCCCTTCATTGGAGACCGTTGCTGCTTGGTTTTTCCAGGAGGCAGGCAGTCTGATAGATGTTGCTTGCCTTCTAGCTTGCGATGGTTTTTGATGACGCAGACCTTGTCCATACTTTTACAAAAACAGTGAAGGCCACACACCCTCCATGTAGCCCTGCTGGGCCAACCTTAGTTCCTGTTTTGTAGCAAGATCATCCATTTGTTTTGTACGCTCCTCGACTGCCCTTGATGTTACAACTTCTCAGTACTTATGTGTGAAAGTAGCTTGTAGACTTTTTGAGCAAGCTTTTTTTTGTTTTGTTTTTTGTTATTGTTGGCATTGTTTGTGTTCTTGTTTGTGACTATTGTTTTTGTTGACTGGAAAGTC
The DNA here is from genome assembly GCA_013358835.2 of Ixodes persulcatus. Taxonomy (NCBI): domain Eukaryota; kingdom Metazoa; phylum Arthropoda; class Arachnida; order Ixodida; family Ixodidae; genus Ixodes; species Ixodes persulcatus. The sequence goes on along the minus strand of JABSTQ010001398.1, from coordinate 15,904 downwards.
CCCCAACCTCTTCAGAATACTCAATTCTGATTGTGTACGCCAGCACTATTTACTGCTGCGACATTTACTTCTTTTGGCGAGACCAACATTAAATGATGGTGCTTCGATGTCTCAGCTGTGCTGTCGTGCTTCTTGTGCCCGGAAAGTTCAAAGTTAGGCTTGCAGGACTGAATGTTTCTAGTGCGGCTTTTGCAGCTAACCTGCAGATGAGCTAAGATGTGGGGGTTAGCTGCACTGTTGCAAATTCTGTACAAATCATACAACCAGGCGATACAATCATATGAAACTTCATTGTGAATGTGCCCATCAATATACCAACCTGCTGGAGTGGGAATAGGCTCCTTGCATTAGTGAGCTGCAGTGTGTATACACACTTAGTAATAAGTTCTCCAGTGAGCTCACTGTTAAAATTAAATTTAAACAAAAACTAAAGTTCACCATCATCAGGGAAAAAAAAATCCCCAGCAGAGTGGATAATTTGATAATAAAAGAAACATATGAGTGAAACTAACCTGTAAAAACCCTGATGCTGTCTTCAGCCAGTGTTTTTCATACCTTAAAGAGAAAAAAAAAATATATATATATATATACTAGGGGTGTGCGAATATTGGATTTTTCGAATACGAATAAGACAAAAAACGGGCTTATAATATTGAATCGAATATGTGTCTAGTAAACAAAATTGCAAAACAAGAGGTAACAGCAGGTTTTATTGCCGTTTTAAAATAAATCAATGCAACTGCATTTTACTGGACTGCAGCAGGCCTAAAGATACTTTTAGTAATTTACTCATTACAAATTATCGTGTAGGAAAATGAACTCCTCAACGTGTTCAGAAAGCGCTCCCTACGCGCTGTGACAACATTTCCGCCAGTAGAAAGACCCTTTCACTCGGGAAACCTGTGAAATTTCACTAAAGTTTGAAGAAGTTCGACTTACGGACAGTGTTTCCCGGCTGTTACACAAATATTTCGAATTTTGGAAAACAAATAATTTAGAAAGTAATTTATTTTATATTGTATAAAATGGTTACCAATGTTTACACCATATAAAAGCGAAATATGTGCTTTTATCGCTTTCATTAGTTATTAATGTGAACCGGTGATGTCAATAAACCCAATATAGTGCATTTTTCCTCCGCCAAATAGAGTCAACTAGTTGTGTTTTTTTTTTTTAATTTTCGTGCTTGCGCACAAAAGTCGAGCTTCAGTTGAACCTTTTTGGAACATCACGTTGAAATTTTGAAAAAGTAGAACTTGGTCGCACTCGAACTAGGGCAGGTTCACGACATCCCTAGTTTTGACTGTGCCGGAGTGGCAGGAGTTGTTGTCGATGGCGATGCAATGATCTGTTTGCCACTAGCTTTTCCTTTTTGCAGTGTGAGCTACACTGGCCGAGGTTGAGCAGTTTCGCGTGGCTCGCATAATGAGCCGTGCTCCGTGCTGCGCAAGCGCGAGAAGCAGTGACGTCGCACGGCGCACAGCTGGCGCGCCGTAGCCGCCGCCGCCGCAGGCTCTATTGCCGGCGCGCGCGCCTCGCCGGTCTGTGCAAGCACGAGGAGCAGTGGCGTCACACGGCGCACAGCTGGCGCACCAGAGCCGCCGCCACCGCGTGCGCCTCGCCGGTCTGCGCAAGCACGAGGAGCAGTGACGTCACACGGCACACAGCTGGCACACCGGAGCCGCCGCCACCACCGCGCGCGCCTCGCCGGTCTGCGCAAGCACGAGGAGCAGTGGCGTCGCACGGCGCACAGCTGACGCACCAGAGCCGCCGCGGGCTCCGCCGCCACCGCGCGCGCCTCACCAGTCTGCGCAAGCACAAGGAGCAGTGACGTCACACGGCACACAGCTGGCACACCGGAGCCGCCGCCACCACCGCGCGCGCCTCGCCGGTCTGCGCAAGCACGAGGAGCAGTGGCGTCGCACGGCGCACAGCTGACGCACCAGAGCCGCCGCGGGCTCCGCCGCCACCGCGCGCGCCTCACCAGTCTGCGCAAGCACAAGGAGCAGTGACGTCACACGGCGCACAGCTGGCACACCGTAGCCGCCGCCGCCATCACATGCGCCTCGCCGGTCTGCGCATTTCAAAGGAGTGACGTCATAGCCGTGGCAGACGCACTGGCGCCGCCGCGTGCCCAGCTGCGTGTCTCCGTTGCGCAGTAGCCAAGTCTGACGCTGCACCGGAGTCGCTTGATAGCGCCTCTCATTTTGTGCGCATAAGCTCACGCTACGTATATCCTGGCATGCCGAGCTAAGCCACCGCAATTTTTTAATTCCAACATTTATATTAGATAACTTTCTCGAGATTTGTCTTATATTTATATTTCACTCTCGAGGTTTATTTTATGGAATCAAATTATAGAACGCGCATTTACATCACATATTGCTATAAAAGTGCCAAACAACAAAGGGCTTGGTGAATGAGAAACCGAAACTGATCCTCTCTCACTACAATCGGACAGATAGAAACGGAGCAGACCGATAACGCATGCATCATATGCCTTCCTCAGTGAATAAACATTCATAGGGGAATGCGTGGCAGGCAAACTATTCGTTACTGGCTCTAATATTCGCAGTTTGTGCGAATATTCGCCGCTTTTCCCGAATACTCGGCTTTAGAGGAATATTCGGGAACTTCCAAATATGCAATTTTCGAATCAAAAACGTTTCGAATAAGGACAATATTCGATTCGTATTCGAAATTTCCAATATTCGCACACCCCTAATATACACTATATATAGGGTGACTTAAACAGAGCCGTTTATAGAGAGTTTGGTAGATGGGAGGCGCGGGCAGAGCCAGGGCGTGTACCAGACGCAGAAAGTGGGCTTGACATGCTCTCTTGGCCAACCAGAAGCCTAAAAGAATCCCCTAGCGGTGGTAGCGGGAAACTGTTTTAATTATAGGTATATGTTGGTATAGGGTTTTAATAAGTGCGTAAGAGTGAAGTGTAGTAACTCTTCGTGGTTGAAAATAGGGTGCACGTGATGTTTGATCATGATCATGTGGAAAGATGTAAGAAACAAATGCACCGCTCAACTTTGTTTTGCTTTGGACTGAGCTGGACCGCTCGGACGGCAGATTCTCGGCGCTTGGCGTACGGATTATAGGGAGTTTTAGAATAACGTACGCAATTTTAGCGCACGCTAGCGCTAAATTTAGCGCTTGTATTAGCGCACGCGACGCAAGAGAGTTTTAGAATAGCGTTTCTCCGTCACGACGCAAAAGCCCAAGCATCTCGGGTTTACGACGCCACCAAGATACAGTCACAATTTTTATTTCACACACGAAATGCTGTAAGTTTAAAAAAAAGTTTTTTGGTCCAGAGTAGCATTTTAGATTTGTTTAAACATGAGAATGCGACGTGAGCGGTTGACCGGTCGTGTCTGCTTACGTCGCCTCGGCAAGAGAGGTCTCGTGTACTGACCTTCGCACATCGTACCTTCGCCGAGAAATGTTCGCGCGTCGCAAACATCATGTTGCCGGTGATCATTGCCAAACGAGTACAATGTCGTATTGTATTGAAAATCGCAGTCGCGAGGATGCCGCCGACGCCGCCGAAGCAGCCGCCGACATAATCCTGGAAGCCGCCATTTTTTTAACTGCTCGTCTTGGCTTTAGCCAACTTCTCATCACGAATCCTTCTAAGAGAAGCGAAAATACTCTTTGCGTACGCTCGCTATTTCCGAGAAATAGTGCACGCTAAAATTGCGCACGCAAAGCGCAAAACGTGGTTTGCGTTAGGAGCATGCGCAGTGGCAACGACGCTATTCTTTGCGTACGCAAATCTTTAGTGTGTACTATTCTAAAAGGGTAAAGCTATACGCATTATGTAGTGCACTTCGGACGGAAATGGCTATACGCACTACACGGAGAGCTGATGCCGCTTGGATCACCCTTTTCGAATGGCGCATGTATCACTGGCGAGCTCGTTAACACACCCCCCCTGCGTTCACGCCGCTTCGCGGTGACAGTGTGCGGCTACTAATTACAAAACTTAACCAGAACACGCCGCTTCGTGGCTTCCAGCCGGCAACCTGGAATGTGTTATCTACGAAATGGAAGGATCCTCTACTGATAACTGTTATTATAACTGTGAATCCTTTAATAAACTGAAACGATTTGAAACCTTGATGAACAAATCAAACATATCTCTGTTTCATTTAAATGCGAGAAGCATTAGAAATAAAAGTGATGAGATTGAAATATTTTTAAGTTCACTAACTCATAGCTTTGATATTTTGGCATTCACAGAGACGTAGTTTACCGGAGATTGTGATGTTATTAACTTCAAAAATTTCAAGAGCGAACAGATCTATCGTACAAACCGGAAAGGAGGTGGAGTGTCACTTAATTTGCGTGAAGGTCTGAAATATAAAATTATTCCAGACTTCACGGGTGTTGATTATAATCATGAATCATTAGTTATTCAAAGTTGTAGAACGGTTATTGCTGCAATATACAGGCCACCAAACGGATCCTTGAGTATATTTTTTAGTTTTATTACAGGCTTACTGGAGTATGTTACCTCCATGAATTTTCAGATTGTCCTAGTAGGCGATTTTAATATAGACATACTGTCTAATGAACCGCCGTAAGTTGAATTTCTTGAAATAATAGTCTTTTGGTTGTACAAACTTAGTTAACATGCCTACGAGAATAACGGAACACACTGAAACTTTGATTGATCTTTGTATAACCAATTATGAAACTCGTGGAACAAGAGCAGGCGTGTTTTCGGTGGATCTAAGCGATCATTTTCCTATATTTTGTTTATCTGCTGGAAGAACTCGGGCAGTAAGCAATCTAGCGCACATGAAGAGCTGACTTATCGCCATACTAGTAACCAAAAAAATATTGAACAGATTACCATACTCATTTCGAACAATAACTGGAACCATGTTCAAACCGAACTAGACCCTGATAAAGCGTACGATAAATTCGTGGAAAGAATAGGAGAATGTTATGACTCAGCTTTTCTCGGGTCCAGTATAAAAAGCACAACAAATCAAAGAAACCATGGGTTACTGCAGAGTTATACAAAAAAATAAAAGCAAGAAATAAGCTGTTCGATAAATTTATCAAAACTAGAGACCTTAACATTTTGACTGAATACTAAAAAACAACGTAATAAACTGGCTGTAGATTTGAAAAAAGCGAAAGTTAGATATTATACAAATAAATTTGTATCTATAAAAAATAGCCCAGAAAAAGTATGGAAGACTGTTAAAGACGTACTATCCCCTGTCCCTAATGTCATACCAAATGAACTCACAATAGATGATCAGACATATTCTCACGCGTCACTGGCCGAGAGGTTCAACTTGCATTTTTTGACTGCAGGTGGCAGTGTTCCCACATTAATGGACTACAGCAACTATGAAACGTACATAACCATGAACGTAGCTAACTCTATATTTTTGACTCCCACCAATGAAACAGAAATTAATGATATAATTGTCTCGTTGAAGTGCAGTAGCGCCTCTGGATATGATGAATTGAAGGTAGCCCCCATCAAAGCAGTAAAAGACTGGATTTGTTCTCCTCTAGCTCATATATGCAATATAATTCTTGAAACTGGTATATTTCCTAATAAAATGAAATTAGCTAGAGTTTGTATTATACACAAAGGCGGTACATTAACTAACCTAAACAACTACAGGCCCATATCAGTGCTTCCATTATTTTCAAAAATTGCAGAAAAGGTAATAAACACTAGGTTTTCTAAATATTTTCTTTACAATAATGTTATAACATCTTGTCAGTATGGGTTTCAGAAAGGAAAATCTACAGAAACAGCTTTGCTATGCATAAAAAACAAAATAATAAGTAACATAGAAAATCGACTTTACACACTCGGTATATTCCTAGATTTTCGGAAAGCTTTTGACTCTATAAAGCATGATATTTTTCTTGAAAAACTACAACGATATGGTATAAGGGGATTAGCTCTCGAACTTATCAAGAACTACTTATCAGCTCGAAGACAATTCACATCTCTAAACGGTTTTAAATCACATACTTCCCTGATACAGTACGGCGTTCCTCAGGGTTCCATCCTCGGACATTTGTTATTTTTGGCATATATAAACGACATAGTTAATATACCGCGAACCACCGATATTATCCTGTACGCGGACGACACCAGCGTTTTCTTTTCCTGGACAAATCTCGATGAAATTGAACAGTGTGCAAATTGCTGGCTTAATGAGCTATCTCAGTGGTTGCGGTCTAACCAACTAGAGTTAAACACAGCGAAGACAAAATATGTTATATTCAGGTCCAGAAATAAACCTGTTCAGCGTAAGTTGAATGTTACATTTTTAAACTCTACGATAGAAAGCACTTCGGCTCATAAGTTCCTTGAAGTTTGGTTTGAGGAGTTCTTAAGTTGGACGAACCATGTAAATAAACTTAATGTGATATATCGCGTTCAATTGGTACACTGAATAAAATCAGACACTTGTTACCAAACTGGCTTAAACTGCAGCTTTACTACACTCTTGTGTATTCCCGCCTACAGTATTGTCTTTTACTTTGGGGAACCACGACGAAAACAAACATTAAAAAAGTTTTTCTTTTACAAAAGAAGGCCGTTAGGTTCATAGATAATTTAGGTTATATTGAGCATACATCGCCTACATTCGAAAAATACAAGCTATTACCCATCGGACATGTTTTTTCTATTAAATTAGCGAACATTATATTTGACGAGATAAAGCACGATGAGACTTCTTTCTTCAACGCCTACCTTCATAAGCCTGCCGATTACACTCTTAGACACACCTTTTACACCAAACAAAACGTTAGAACAAACTATGGTACTCAAACACTTCATTATCAAATTGCTGACTTATAGTTCAAACGGTACACAACTGTAACAATCTCCATATGTTTAGGAAAATGATCCAATTGTGTTTTCTTTCAATCGAATATGCACCTGCCACTTGTGCCATTAGTTCTTCAAATGTTTTCATCTGTGGACTTATTTTGATGTAAATTAGGTAATTGATGTTCATTTTTTTTTTCGGTATCCTGAGGTATGTGCCGAGTGCTGTAATGGGGGCTTGTGGCCACGTCAGAGGACTTTGACTTCTTTTGCCGCAGCCTCCCAGACATATGCATGTCGAAAAATAAACTTATTATATTATTATATAACCCAAGCCCCGCTGTTCCCGATCGCACCTGCGGAAAGGGAGTCCCATACCACTTAGTTCTGCGAAGTTTCGTCGACAACATTTTTTTTTTTTTTCAGTGTTTATCGTAAAAAAAATGTAACTATCGCCAAATGCCTCGACAAAACAAAATGTTTGAGAAAAAAAAAAAGAAAGAAAAGAGTAGGCGCAGATCGAACTCGCGTCCACTTCGCGTCCACCGCTTCGAAAACTCATTTCAAGCATTCGTTTTACACGAGTTTCGCGTAGTGTGTATAGCCATTTCCGACTGAAGTGCACTGCGGAGTGCATATAGCTTTACTCGTTTTAAAACTTCCTTATGTCGATTCTTCCGCTAGTCGCACTCTACCACCACGCTTTTGGATGATCGTCATTAAAACATCACGTGCACCATATTTTCAGTCAGCGAGAGTTGCTCCGACGCACTTATTAAGTTTGTTTCTCGCGACCACCGCCAGGGTATTATTTCCAGCTTCTAGTTGGCCACATTCGAATTTGTGAAGACCCCCTGGAACATGCCCAGCACGCTTTCGGCCAATGGCGTCTCCTCATTTGCGTCCTATAGGCACTGGGCAGGGTTCCAGGGAGCGCCACCGTCGATTGATCATCAGCGCCACCGTGGCCAAATGAGCAACACTGGGACGGCTGAAATTGGCAGCACCGCCGGCGTACCCTTGTAGCATTCCTTGTAGAGACAACCCAAAACGGGAGCTAGCAGAACAAAATTGAATGCCCTGATATTACTGCCAATATATAATTGAAAGCAAGTAGACAAGGGCAGTTTTTTTTTTTGTTTTTACGTTAGTTGCGCGCGTTTCAAGGTAACAAAAGCGAAGACTTCGTCGAGCTTTCCTCCTCTACAAAAGCGGAACTGAAAGCCCCCCTCCCTCTCACTCTTACCCACCTTTTTTTTTTTTTTTTTTTTTTTCAAGTGAACTCTTCCCGCATGAATAGCTGACTTGATTTTGGTGGTCAGTTTGTTTCCTGTCCCCTCGTCGCCGTGTTGAAGACGATTATGGTGTTCGAGGAATGTTTTTCGTGCAAGCTGCTGTCGTTTGGACGGTGTCGTACGCAGTTGCTCGTCGCAAGCTGATGCTCGTTCTCGTCGATTGAATATGCTGTTCACCTTTACATAGAACACAAATAAACGCCGCGTGGATTACCTATTCTCATAGGGTAAGAACGTTTTTCTTTAAATTATTTTTTGAGTAGACTGTTTTCTCGCAGCAGGGACGATGTTAGAACCGCATAGACACGGTACGAGCAAACGACAGTCCGTTCTGCAATCGGTGAAGCGGAGAAAACGCTAGCTCACTTCGGTCAGCGCCTCCTCTATGGAGGCGCTGCTTCGGTTTTCGGTAACTACGATTAAACGTCTGTTATGTTGCTAGTTAAGCTCAGGAGGATGGTTTAAGCAAACTGTTTAATAAGTACGGGATCCAAGCAGCAGCTATGGCGATTGCTCGTCAGTTCCAAACGCAACAGCGCGTGCCACCTCCTGCGATCGCGTGCTCACTGGATGTCCTCTTCTTCTAAGATCAGAGAGCCTCGTGACATCATAACAACGTCCACAAAACGTCGTTCGATCCAGCTGTGTCGGCGGAGCCGAGAGCAGTGACAGTGTCAAAGGACTGACCTGACTCTAGAGTCATCGCATCGAACAACGCCGGGTTTCGTACGCATTAATTACAAATATCGAGTCAAATAGCGCATTTAGAAATTCATCTCAAGCCAGGCAATGTTAACAGAATGCTTATTCTACACGTTTTGCGGCATTCATTCATCTCCGACGGCGTTGTATTTTCCACGGCCTCGACGGGAACCTGAAAAGCTTCACGCCTGCTAAGCTACTGGGGTTGCGACAGTCCGGTACACAACAGTGCCCACAGCTTCGACGTTTGGTCTTCTGCGACATCCAATTGCAATGTTAAGAATAAAAAACCAAAAACGCACGAATTAACACATCCAAATTGATGCGTAAACAGCCTCACGAACAAGCAGGCTGGCGAAAGGGCCTTCTCAGTGTTGCAAATATTTTGAGCTAGATGGCGCAACGTGTCACACCAAACTTGACTGCCCGGAGGGTATACGTCCCAATGAATGGCCAAACTCTCTACATATACGGCTCTGGACTGAAATATCTAACCAGGCTCAATCTAAAATGGGCCCTAAAAATTGGCACCTGCAAGTAGCAATCAACTTTTCGTCAAAGATGTTCCACAGGTCAGTTTTTTCATGTAAAATTAAAAAGCGAAGCTCTTTTTCTGTAAAAAATAGGGCCAAAAATCTTTTCAGGGTCAACGGTGGGAGGCGACGCAGACTGAGTTGAGTGGTGGGACACGTTTGGCGCACCTATTGATAGATGGCGCCACCTCCTTATCGAGACTGCTCGCGACAACCGTGGTCTACTGAAATGTGTTTTTGCTGCCGATATTTGATAAGTGCAGGAAATTAAAAGAATGAAAAATACATGATGCTCATTTGGTACCACCAGTGTAGGCTGCCGACAGCTTGCTGCCAACAGATTTCGTCTGCATATCGTCTGCTTTCTTTTGCTGGCCAGCTACACCTTCCGACGCTGCTCCCGACGCCATCTATCAATACATGCGTCAAACGCGCCCCGCCACTTGACTCGGTCGTCTGCGTCCCCGTCCATCGTCGACCCTGGCAAGCTTGTTGGCCCCTCTTTTTTACAAAAAAAGAGCTATGCTTTGCAACTTTATAAGATAAAACTGACTTGTGAAATACACTTGTGACGAAAAGTTTAGAATGTTACGTGCAGGCGACAATTTTTACGGCCCATTTTAGATTAAGCCTGGTTATTTCAGACAGCCTTTATATATGTAAATATATATATATATATATATAGGGTTCGGAGTTTTCGGTTTAAACCGATAAGAACCGATAAAAGTACGCCGAATCCATTTTCGGAAATTCGGTTTTAACCGAAAAAGGTCAATTTTTAGGTTCGGCATTTTCGACTTAAACCGATAAAAGTATGTCGAATTCATTTTCTAAAATTCAGTTTTAACCGGAAAAGGTCCCTTTGACCTTCCAGTCGTACCGCAAAGCCGTGGTGAAAAAGTGGTACGACAGTGGCGACCGAAACGTGTCCGAATGTATGGGATACACGGGTGTCATCACGGCGTTTTGGTTTAATGTGCGCGTCATTGATCGGAACGTGAAGTCCGGAATGCCCCATGACTTCGCCATGTACGAGCCTGTTTTCAAACTCGTTGTAAGGAATACTAGATGCAAGCTCTGCATGTTGTGTTGAGCTTCAAAACGTCACACCGTGTCTCTTTTGGCGGTCACAATTGGTTGATTTGCCGATTTTGGCTCAGGCAGCGCTTCATCTCCTCAGCCTGCCAGTGTCCAGTGTTAGCGTTTAGAGGGCATTCTCGAAGCTCAGGGTCATATTATCAAAAAAGAAAGAGTGCGGATCAAAGAAGAGAACCTGGGAAAATACATCCCAGGCGAAAATTTTCAACTGGGACCAACTGGTCCCAGTTGCAACTGGTGTATGGAACAATTCCCAGTTGCACAGTGAGAGTGTCAAAGGAATGACCTGACTCTTGAGTCATCGCATCGAACAACGCCGGGTTTCGTGCGCATTAATTACAAATATCGAGTCAAATAGCGCATTTAGAAATTCATCTCAAGCCAGGCAATGTTAACGGAATGCTTATTCTACACGTTTTACGGCATTCATTCATCTCCGACGGCGTTGTATTTTCCACGGCCTCGACGGGAACCTGAAAAGCTTCACGCCTGCTAAGCTACTGGGGTTGCGACAGTCCGGTACACAACAGTGCCCACAGCTTCGACGTTTGGTCTTCTGCGACATCCAATTGCAATGTTAAGAATAAAAAACCAAAAACGCACGAATTAACACATCCAAATCAATGCGTAAACAGCCTCACGAACAAGCAGGCTGGCGAAAGGGCCTTCTCAGTGTTGCAAATATTTTGAGCTAGATGGCGCAACGTTTCACACCAAACTTGACTGCCCGGAGGGTCTACGTCCCAATGAATGGCCAAACTCTCTACATATACGGCTCTGGACTGAAATATCTAACCAGGCTCAATCTAAAATGGGCCCTAAAAATTGGCGCCTGCAAGTAGCAATCAACTTTTCGTCAAAGATATTTCACAGGTCAGTTTTTTCATGTAAAATTAAAAAGCGAAGCTCTTTTTCTGTAAAAAATAGGGCCAAAAAACTTTTCAGGGTCAACGGTGGGAGGCGACGCAGACGACTGAGTTGAGTGGTGGGACACGTTTGGCGCACCTATTGATAGATGGCGCCACCTCCTTATCGAGACTGCTCGCGACAACCGTGGTCTACTGAAATGTGTTTTTGCTGCCGACATTTGATAAGTGCAGGAAATTAAAAGAATGAAAAATACATGATGCTCATTTGGTACCACCAGTGTAGGCTGCCGACAGCTTGCTGCCAACAGATTGCGTCTGCATATCGTCTGCTTTCTTTTGCTGGCCAGCTACACCTTCCGACGCTGCTCCCGACGCCATCTATCAATACATGCGTCAAACGTGCCTCGCCACTTGACTCGGTCGTCTGCGTCCCCGTCCATCGTCGACCCTGGCAAGCTTGTTGGCCCCTCTTTTTTTACAAAAAAAGAGCTATGCTTTGTAATTTTATAAGATAAAACTGACTTGTGAAATACACTTGTGACGAAAAGTTTAGAATGGTACGTGCAGGCGCCAATTTTTACGGCCCATTTTAAATTAAGCCTGGTTATTTCAGACAGCCTTTATATATGTAAATATATATATATAGGGTTCGGAGCTTTCGGTTTAAACCGATAAGAACCGATAAAAGTATGCCGAATCCATTTTCGGAAATTCGGTTGTAACCGAAAAAGGTCAGTTTTTAGGTTCGGCATTTTCGACTTAAACCGATAAAAACCGATAAAAGTACGTCAAATTCATTTTATAAAATTCAGTTTTAACCGGAAAAGGTCACTTTGACCTTCCAGTCGTACCGCAGAGCCGTGGCGAAAAAGTGGAACGACAGTGGCGACCGAAACGTGTCCGAATGTATGGGACACACGGGTGCCAACACGGCGTTTTGGTTTAATGTGCGCATCATCGATCGGAACGTGAAGTCCGAAATGCCCCATGACTTCGCCATGTACGAGCCTGTTTTCAACCTCGTTGTAAGGGATACTGGATGCAAGCTCTGCATGTTGTGTTGAGCTTCAAAACGTCGCACCGTGTCTCTTTTGGCGGTCACAATTGGTTGATTTGCCGATTTTGGCTCAGGCAGCGCTTCATCTCCTCAGCCTGCCAGTGTCCAGTGTTAGCGTTTAGAGGGCATTCTCGAAGCTCAGGGTCATATTATCAAAAAAGAAAGAGTGCGGATCAACGAAGAGAACCTGGGAAAATATATGTGTGTGTACTATAATAAGATCACGTAATCCCGATGTACAGAAGGTGAAGTTCCATGTTTTTTGGGCATAGGCTTCATATCTGACTTGTTGGTACTTCCGTCTTTTTTAGAGCGCAGCTCTTAGGCGCCCGTTTCCGGCTTGAGCGGCGTCGCCGTCGCCTTCGCCGTCGACGTCGGCGTCGGCGTAACCGCGCGGTGCATTATGGGAAATGTCCCATAATGCACCGCGCGAGCCCCCCCCCCCCGGAGGACATTGAAGAATGAGGGGAGGAGGAGGAGGAGGGGTATACCCTCCCCTGAGCACCCTTCCCTCCTCCTCCTCAAGAGCTGCGCTCCAATTCGGCGTTACAGGGAGTTGTAAACGGCTTTCATTTTTTCTTGTTTCTTTTACAGTTGCACACATTTGCCAAATAAAGTGCCCATTTCTTTTTCAATGTACCTGTGCAATTATTCTTTGAGTGATCACAAATATCAGAGTTACAAGGATCGTCTTATCCGGTGTCCGTTAGTGTTTATTTTAATTCACCGAAAAAAGCCGATAAACTTTTGAGGGCATAAATATACACCGAAAAAAAAACGAAAATTGAATTTTAAAATAAACACCGAAAAAAGTACGCCGAATTTTGAAAAAATAGCAACCGAAAACGCGGAACCCTATATATATATAATATACTGAATACATTTTATAGTTTTACAAAGTTGGGCATACTAAAATGTGAAGCCTGATATCTGAACCCCATGAGTACATACACAAAATATGTCCACAAGAAAGCTAGCAATACATCAACAAGGTAGAGGGGCTTAGAGTGATAAACCGGAAGTTCGGAAGTGGCACCCCCCCAGTTTCCGCCATGTTTTACGCAAATGTGACCACTCGTCACGTGACCTCACAAAAGCCGTGACGTCATCGGTAAGATGGCAGCGCCCAGAGCTAGTAAATGCGAGTTTGTTCGGTGCGCGGTAGCCGTGATGTGCAGCTGCTTTCCAGCGACTTCGGGCTTTTTTGTGCTCGCTGACGCAAGTATAATGTGAAAACATGAAGGAATGAGACTTTATACCCATTTTCCGCAAGATCGCCCTGGATCATCTGGATATTAAGGCTTTCCTCCGTCTGGCGTACCCAAATTCGCCGACCAAGGTTGCCCGCTGACCATAGTTGCCAGACTACCGCTACTCCGGCGGGTGTATGAGGGAAAGGGAGAAGATTTCAACGAAGAGAGGGGAAGGAGGCGGAGGAGGAAATGCGTGAACAGAGAGAGCATGAACAGAGAACAGAGAGAGCATATGAACAGAGAGAGAGAGCAAGGAGGCGGAGGGGGAAATGCGTGAGACAGCATCAGCCGTATCGCCGTACTGGTGCCCGGATTCCCGGATGTGTTCGAGGATCGATAGAACTTTGAGTGCTTTTAGCATGAAATTTTCGCATGCTCTTAGCTTTGTTTGCACGTTGAAATATCTGAGAATCGACGCGAAATGTATGCGTGGGACGTAGGGCCTAGGGGAATTCGTTTCAGCCCTAAGTAACTGCATAATCACAGCCAACTTTTAGCGAGGAAGCTCGTGCGATCTTTACGTTTTGTACTTGTAAACAATTTTACGATATAACTCCTAGCATAATATATTCGCATTTTTCTTGCTTCGTTTGAACGTCTGAGAATCGAAGCGAAAGGTATATGTGGCGTGACGGCCTAGGGGAAGTTGTTTCAGCCCTGCGTCACCGAATAACCCACTGATCTCAATGACAATTGCTGGATCGCGTATGCCCGCTCCGCGAATGCGGTCACTGGCGGCCATCTTTTTGGTAGAGTTATATCACCTCTAGCCAAGATACAGCTGCTGAAGCCACTTGGCAGCCACCATCATCCATCCATGGCAGACGGGGTTTTGGCAGTTGTGGTCAACGTTATTCGTGGGTGATATCCCGTGATTGATTGAAATTGTTTGACGAAACATGTTTTTAAAACCTGGCGTGAACGGTAGCCCGGTCTTTGAGGACCCGGTGAAAATTTTACGAAATCGCGCAGCACCGGGGAAAAGCAGCACAGCACGCATCGAAAGTCGCATCGAAAAAAGCATCGAAAGCAGACGCCGGTACGTAGTCTGCTTTCGAGGCGAGCTGCGCTGCTTTCCCCTGGTGCTGCGCTTTCATAGAACTTTTGCCGGGTCCTCAAAGACAAGGCTACCGTTCACGCCGGGTTTCAAGACTCTGCTTCGTCGAACAACTTCAATCAAGCACGAAATATCATCCACGGTACAGTGTGTACCACGAGGATAGCCTCGTGGTGCGGGAATAAAAGACGACGACGAGTCAGTCGTTCCTATCTCATCTTGGCGTACAGTCCATCATCCGTAGGCGCTCGTAATAGAACGATACATGGTGTCAGAAGTGATCTTCAGCCTCTACGCACCATGACTGATCTTCCGCCACCAGAACCGCTGCGGCTGGGAGAGCACGCTGCGGAGAATCGGAAAAAATTCAAGCAGCGGATGGAACTTTTTCTTCTGGCTACAGAGCCCAAGGAACGTCGCAACCTGCAACAGAAAGCCGCTATCTTTCTGCACATCGCCGGGCAAGAAGCCATTGAGGTATTTAACACGTTTGGTTTGTCAGCTGAAGAAGCCCAAAATTACGACGTCCTGGTACGGAGGTTCGAAGCGTACTGCCTTCCGAGATGCAATGAGAAGTTCGAACGCTACGTGTTCAGGACCAGGCGACAAGAGGAAGGGGAAGCTTTCGAACATTTCTACCGCGATATTCAGCTGAAAGCAGCGACCTGTGGATTCGGCGACCTAAAGGCTTCCATGCTGCGAGACCAGGGGGGCTATGTTGCGCTTTTTGGACTCCCAGGAGACTAGGGAGAGGGAAGTGACGTCAACGACGCAGCAAATGCAGATTGGATCTTGATTTTGTTTTCTTCTGTCAACATCCAATCTGCTTTTCTCTAGTCGTTGACGTTACTTCCCTCTTCCAAGTCTCCTGGGAGTCCAAAAAGCGCAACATAGCACCCCAGATCGTGTATGGAACGTCAAGTAAGAAGATTCGAGAGAAACTCCTGCGGAAAAAAGATCTGACTTTAGAAATAGTGGTTGAATACTGCAAGGCCGAAGAAACAGCCAATGTCCACAACAAAACATGGGATGACACGGCAGTTAAAGGGTCGATTGAAGCAGCGGCCAAGGTGGAAATCGTCAAGACAGTCAAGCAGCAGCAGAGAGACAAGTGGAGATGTCGCTTCTGCAACCAAGCTCACGCTCCAAGGCAATGTCCAGCCTACAGAAAGACATGCTCAAAATGCAGGAAGAAAAATCATTTTGCAGTA
>JABSTQ010001397.1:0-27202 GCA_013358835.2 Ixodes persulcatus | reverse complement strand
GTTGTCTATCGAACTGTTTAGAACCACCTCACACCTTCCAAACACCAATTAAGTGTATTCGTCCAGCAGATACTTGTCTACTCTGGACTGTTAGCCCAGTTGAGCACGCTTCTTTACCAAGCACCGGTGCACTGCGGAGAAACAACACCCGCGAAAGCAAGCTCCGCAAATGTTGCTTCTCCGCAGCACATCGGTGCTCAGAAAGCTGCGAGAACAAAAAGTATAAATTACACGAGGATGCCGTTCGAATTAAAGGGATGCTGAACCGAAATCTGGATTCCACAAAATACGCGGCAAAAGCGTGCAACGGGATGCTACCAACACAAAACGCACTCGTACAGCGTATCGTCGAACGAATGACCATATTTTTCAAAAAAAGGAGGCGTATTTGACGGAGTGTTCACGTCATGTTTCTCCGAAAGGAGAGGGAACGACCTCGCGTCTTCTTTGCCTCGCCGCTTGAGGGAGTGAAGCGAAGAGAGGAGGAACGAGATATCTTCACGTCACGCGCCTCGTGGCCTGGTTCAATCTCGACCTCTTTTTCCCCAAATACGGCCGTCCATTCGAGATATCGCCTTACGAGTAGTTTGTAGGGATTGTTGCGTCCCGTCTACATCTCCTGCATTGTTTTTTTAAAATCCAAATTCGGTTCACACCATCCCTTCAGACGGCTTATAAATACAGTAGAACCTCGTTATAACAAAGTTGAAGGGCGGTTGTAATTATTTCGTTATACCATTAGTTTGTTATAGCCACTGTCCATTTCTACCCACTATTAGCAATAAGGGAATTATGATTGCTTTGTTATATCCATTAGTTTTGTTATATCCCACTTTGTTATAACGAGATTTTACTGTACATTACAAACTTAGCGGAACAACTAAATTTTGAAATACATTGAATTAAGAATTAAGCAGAAGTGTGAAATATCCGAGTGATTATCATGATTTACTGTAGGTGGTGTTGGATACTGTCTTTTTCCCATGACATTTCAAGAGTGACCGAATTTCCCACAGTTCCACATTCTTTCCTTTCGGTAGACGTCGGCATCGGGGAAATTTTCGCAAAAAGTTTCTGACGTGTTTAACGATTCAGGAATCACTTTTCCGTCGAAAGAATCGTCATCGGCAGGAATTACCCACAAAAAACTCCGTAAACCTCGTTGCCCTTTTTCCTCGCATGGACGATTTCGACTTACAGCGACTCCACTGTTGTTATTGTTGAGGCTTTTAGCGCATTTCCTTCACTTTACGACGAACCGCAAGGGGTGCTGCGAACCACCGGAGTAGACCTATAGCTCGCGGACTTTAGGTCATAGAGCACAAGTCCTGTGACTAGTATGTGGAGTGCTAGATGGGTTAATCGGGCTCATAGCCTCTTTTGCGGCACATCGCAAGTAGGGTTCTGTGTTTTGAGGGTTTATTCTTCTTAAATTTCGGGCTGTTTCTTGAGGGGGGTGTTTATCTTTTTCCCATGTGTTAAGCGTTTTTTAGTCGGACAGAAGTTATATTTTTTTCGGGCTCATGTAGAAGGAAACGTGACACGGCCAGGGGATTCCTCTTACTTGACACGAATATTGTAAAGGGCTTTTTTTTGCAGGCTGAATATTTCGCCAGTTTGGCGAAGTGTGGTCTTCAGAATATTTTGTGTGCACGAAATGTCGCGAACCAGGGTAGTACGCTGTGCACCTGTTACCATGAGGAAATATATCCGCGGGACCTTTTTTTCGCAATGTAGGCGAGTCACAAAATTCTCGAAATAGGTCATCGCGAGAATCAAGTCGTTTAGAGTAGTTGGAAGCGTCCTGCTACCGACATGAGAAGGCTATAAGATAAGCGCGGGCTCTAAAACTTCTCTATGGTTCACTGGGGGTAATGTTCCAAGTTGACACAAAATAAAGCTGGAGATCAAAATATTTCCTCATAAAAATTTTGCGTTTTCTTTTTTTTGAGGGAAAGCTTTATTTCTGGGATTTTTACGAAAAAGTTGCTGCGTACATCGTGGTGCTATGGTTGCTTCAAAGTACCAGAAGAACGGCCATTGAAATAGTGCTCTGCTGTTCCTCCTCTGTCACAAATGCCAGTATGGCCCGCATCTTGCGCATTCTAGGTCCGCACTTGCATAAAAAAAAAAAAAATATAAGATGCACCAACAAAAATTTGGGGAATGGTACATTCACGGCGACACATCGGGCCTTAATGTATCCCTTACGTAGTGCCCGTGAGAACAGTCTCGGCTTTATTCTCACGACCTTATCGTTCTCCCCCCGACAACAGTGAGCTGTTGCCTAGATGCCTTGTATTCTTCGGCCCAACGAGCCCTCGCTGCAGCGGCGCGCGTACCTCACGTCCAGGAGCCACCGCCGATGTCTGCTCGAGGATTTGCGCACTCATCATTTTACGCACACTCTCTGACAGACACAGCGCGAGACCCTGGTGACGTGCGCGATGTGACCCCAACGGTGCGGCTTGACACGCGTATCACTGTGGCGGACTTAGCTTCGTTGTAGCATGCTCGCTTCGAGCTCGGCGGACCCGGAATCGAACTTTGGCAGCAGCGGCAGATTTTACGGACATTCTTTTTCAAGCGTTTGGTGCCATCGAGGACAGACGCGCTACAACACCTTACGTTGTTCTGAGTCGGGAGAGAGGGGGGGGTGTGGGTACACGTAATAGTTATCGCCGGAAAGAAACCGCGATATGAACACCGAAAAAGACGTAATTTACATCTTTCAACTTGCAGGTGATGGACTACGTGGATAAGGGCCACTACCAGCTGGCGTGCACCACCACCTTCCGCGTCACGCAGAAGTCGCCCGAACTGGCGCAGGTTATCGGGCACCCCACGAGTACTACCAACTCAGCCGGCAGTTCAAGGACGGCTCCGCGAGCAAGGACGCCAAGACCGTTATGATATGTCGATTGCATCGGCGTGAACGCCAGTTTATTGCGCGCAGAAACCGGATGCCACGTGCACGGATGGTGCCAACACTTCACGTCGTAGTGCGGCGAAAATCGAGGGACCACCTTTTTTTTTTCTTTCCTGGCGAAACTTTTGTCGTCGCCATCTTGATTTTTGGTGCCGTTCCGGATAGCGCCCCCCTACTTGCAGGTAATTTTGACTTGCGTGCAGGGGGGGCGCTTGCTCGGAATTTTACGGTAGTCACCGAGGGCCGATCCCATCCACTTCCGCAAGATTTTTTTGTCAGACACGGATATGTGGGAAGAAATACAATAACCTCTCAATTGAGCGAACTTGAGACCCAGGAAATAGTTCACTTTACTGAAAGTTTGCTAAGGGGGGACATAATCTTTGGAGCCAAGAAATTTCTAAAACATCATCATTTTCTTTTGAAAATGGCGATGTTGACCTCTACAGCTGTTGTTCTGAATCTACCAGTTTTCTAATTTTGTGGATGAATATTTGCGCTATAAATCAATTTATAATGTCTATGCGGCTGAATGTGCATTGAAAATTTGCAGAGGGACATCTCAGCAGCTAGGGCAGATAGAAAGAGAGCCTTTCCTGAAACATGTAGCTAGATGTCTAAGCATACATGTTGACAGCAGATTTTTTATATAGGTCTAGGAAATTTTTTAAAATGATCTTTTGTTTTATTACTTGTTAGCCATGCATTGAGCACTGAACTTCAATGTGTCGTAAAATAATTAATAATGGGTTAATCGTAAAAGCACTTCCAACATTGTATTCTCTACCACTTTGTAGTATCCAGCCATGCGTTAAAAGAGGATATTTTTTGAGCAGTTTTTTTTCCCTATTGTTTCCTCCAAACAAGGCAGGGAGTTTTAATTATTTTGAGGACAATTGTACTGACTGTGAAAATGACCAGATATTCGAAATCAACACAAAAAGCTGAACAAGCTGTGCAGTTTCATTAAGTTTGATCATAAAGTAATAAAAACAAAAAAAAAAGCTCCCCCTAACTGAATATTTCACTAGAATACGGAACAGCGTAGGGCACAGCATACATCTGTCAAAAGTGGAAATGCAGTTTATGGAGTCGTGTACATCGATATAAACACTGTGCGTACAGTTACGTTGCTGCCTTTTTTATTTGAAAAAGATCTGTAATTTTCTTTGCACCGGCGCTCTTAAAGTGCATGAAGTAACAAAGCTGTCCAGAGAGTCTATGTTTTTCTCTGCACTTCCTCTGGCATGGCTTGTTGCTGTGACGAAGCCATACCGCAACAGGCTTGAAATATCCCGTGCAGAGTCGT
This sequence comes from Ixodes persulcatus, assembly GCA_013358835.2. Classification (NCBI taxonomy): domain Eukaryota; kingdom Metazoa; phylum Arthropoda; class Arachnida; order Ixodida; family Ixodidae; genus Ixodes; species Ixodes persulcatus. The sequence goes on along the minus strand of JABSTQ010001397.1, from coordinate 22,964 downwards.
TTCCTGTTGGATTGAATGCAGTTTCTCCCTCAAGCGTTGACTTTTGCTCCACTATCGTTGACGGTAGAATCCCATAGTCCTTTGCAACGTCCACTTGCCTTTGACCGTTGTCCAGACGCTGAGGGATATTTTAAGCTTTTCTGATAGAGACAACTGTTTCTCTGTTCGTCATACTCATACGAAAGTGGGCGTACGAACTGCCGTCTTGCCGTTGTTACCCAAGAATAAGAGGCCGAACGGAACCGATGACAAAGAAAAAATACACACCACGTGGTTTGTTTTCGTCTACGGCACCGCCGCTTTGCCTGGGGACGCTGTAAACGCCAGCAATGATATGCCGCTGCTGCAGAGGCGGCGGGCATCGCTACGCCACACTGCAGAGCACAAAACTTCATTGAACTGATTGCAAAAGTAATCCTAGGTCCACCGATCAAGTTCGTTGAACTAAATATTCGCTATTTCGAAATTGTTTAACAAAAATCCAAATTATTTTTCTCCTCTGTCGTTTGCAGGTTCTATGAGGTCAATCGAGACGACCAAATCACTGTTGTACTCGCAGCCCTCGGAACACAGAAGGACGAATTTGACGACGACGCTGACCTTGACAAGATCCTTGCTGAGGCCGAGATGAAGGAGGTGAGTGTTGTCCCCTAGACACGACAAATGCTGCTCGCAAACAATTTGTCCACCTTTTTTTTTTTTTTTCAACATTTGAGCATTGCCAGTTGTGTGGTTACAATAACATGTCTGCTGCGTCGGAAGTTCTGTTATACAGGGCATTTTTTTTATGCTTTACATATTGTTTTTAAAAAGTCGATAAAGGCACTCTAGTATGGTTCGTCCAGGCGAGTTTTACAGCCAGGGACATGGCATAGGGCTAATCGTCACGATAAGTCTGGCAATGAACTAAAGTTTTTTAAACTTTTGATCATGAAAATAATGGCACCCGTGCTGAGCCATCATCGCAAGTCTCTAGTTAGAGACACTTGGAGCACATAGGAAGTGGGTGGTGCACTAAAGCTATCACTTGTGCAGCAAGCCCGAGTTGGCGGAGTGAAAACGCAGACGATAACCTGCGATGGCGCGGCAGCTGTGTTCTCCGCCTTACGACTATGAAATGTGGATGAACAGTTTAAACAACCTACCACCGCAACTGTCTGACAAAACTCTCGGAGGGCTGTGCACGCTGGCAACAACCCGCCATGTGTAAGCTAATACAGCGAAGGCGTAGGCTTGCTCCGCTGCTTCGACTAGGGTTGTCGCCAGCGTGCACAGGCCTCCGAAAGTTTTGTCGCACAGTTGCAGTGGGTTGTTTAAACTGTTTCGTCCACGTTCCATGGTCGGAAGGCAAAGACACAGCTGCCGTGCCTTTGCACACTGCCCGTACGATTGTCTCCAATGCCTCCCTTGCTTCGGTCCGACGACGCTTGCTGACATTAAAATGGCAATGATCTCAGTGTGTCAGACCATCAAGCAATTTCGCATAAGGTCTATTGGAACCAAATGTTGCTTTTTCACTGATTAAAAAGTTATTTAACAGCCTTTAGTTAGTTATCAACTTATCGCGACGAGCAGCCCCCCCCCCCCCCCCTATATACGCCCCCCTGGCCGTTATAACTCGCCTTTAGAGACCGGACTAAAGTAACTTTCACAGCGCTTCTTAAACAATTCAGTAAAGCATAAAAAAATGTTCAGCCTTTCCACTCTCGTGAAGAAGGAAGACCAGCGGAGCTGTCCTCAATACAGGGCGATTCCACGTCAGTTCATGCAATGATGGTCCTGGTCATAATTTAGATATTTTTGTTAAAAATATATATTTTTCGCTGAGATATAATAGAGAAGCTCGAGGCGTGGAAATTGAAAGATTTCACATTGCTACTTTGCACAGTCGAAACTTCCTCATCGAAGCTTTCACGTCACCATAACTTTTTTAATACGTTTGACAAAAGATATACAACACATAAACAAAAAATTAAAATATCAATAAAATATTTCTATGCAAACAAAAAAAATCAACATGGCATAGAAACGCGTTTTTAGAGGCATATTCACAATTTTTTTACAAATAAATCATCTTTCATAATAATTCACAAAACATATCAAAATGCACGTCCTTATTCTTTACGAATATATAAGATAATATGCCCACCCTTAATTGCCTTTTTGTTATTAACGCGGAAATGTGGCTGATTTCTCAAAAAGTGGCAAGATTGGGCGTCGATATTTAAAAAACTCCATCTTTTATTTTCTTTAAACTCCCCTTGGCACTTTGCAGTAACTTGAACTAACCTGTGATGGCAAAAAGTTGAGTAACATATGACCTCCGAACGGAAAAAGCTACGACAAACCTCCCTCAGAGCGAGCCGACGTCTTCGTCATAGCGGCTTTGCCGCACCGACCAAACATTTTGAGCGTTAGTTATGGCATGCATTTTATATTATTAAAATATTTTTTTCGCAGGGGGTGAGTATTAGTGACGCGAAAAGGGACTTTGAGCTGGAATACCATTAATTAGCTTACAATTCACAGAAACAAAACGGCCCCCCTCTGACGAATTCGCTAACTATGCATACATAAGCTTCAGTTGCGCCGGTGGCCATGTATACATCCGGCTCTCGATGGCATATGATGACTTCCACAGATGAGGTGGCCTAGATTCCTCACAGATTTTACGGTTGTGCACTTTACTTGCTTCACCGCACGAAACTCTCGAAGTTGAAGAACAGTTGTGAGCACTGCGCAGAGTAATTTGACGCGTTCCGCGAAGCGCTGAAGCCATGCTAGTTCCGCGTTTCCACACCAGGAACGCAAAGCCATCTCGAAGAAAAAAATATTGCATCTGGTGGCCGAAGCGACTGCCTACAATGATTGATCAAACAAGCAAAACTGCAAGCGTAAAGGTGGTGTATGGGCAACCCCACGACCAAAATGGGTAAAAAAAAGTCCCGAGCACGAGGTGTGCGCAAGCATTTATTGCGTCAATTTTCAGTTACTCTTAACGGCAATAACAAATGCCCTAAAGAAGACATTTACTGAAGACGACCTCAAGCCATCTACCTCTACTGCGCTCCACAGAACGATTGCTTCCTGCGCAGTTGCGAAAAGTGCCCAAAAAACGCAGAGCATCTCGCTGCAGTCGCTCCATCTCGATGAAGACGAAGAGATCTGTTTCGCGTTATGGGACGCTGGCGAACTCGTCAAGAAGGTTATGGACTACTTCCTCTTCCTGCGGTAACTGAATCCGAAAAGTACATAAGCATTCTCACATCCCGTGACCTTCAAACGAAGCCTGATACATCACACAAGAACCGCCTTACCAGCCCAAGGCAAGTGATATCACTTTCGATTTTGCGGAAAAGTGGACAGTACTCGTCCAACCGAAGTGCAGAGTTTTCATTGAAAAAAAAAAAAACTCGAGTGTCTCGCTTCACAAGTGTGGTTACGTCCACGCATTGCACGCAAAGCTTTGCGTTGTCAGCAATGGTACACGACACAGTGACACAGCTCACGCTCTTCTAGCCACAGAGGGCCATAAACGAGTATGTTGATGAACGTTACCCAGTCTTTCTGCAATAATTTTTGTGTCAGACGGAGCAACGGCGCATTTCAAGAATCGCGTCCAATTGCACGAATTGTCTCGGAAGCCGTAACTGTTCGGCAAGATGGATTTTTCAGTCACTGGACACAGAAGAGCGCTGTGATGGAATAGGTGGTGTCTTAAACACCCGCAACGCTCACCACCTTGAATCTTTGCTCACGCAACGATGGTCGCCGCTAAAGACTTTGTGGAAGTGCTACGTTAAAAGCAACAAAATGTCTGCAGTTCCACCTGTCTGTGGAACGGGTTCGAGAGTTTCGTGCGGTGAACAAGCAGAGTGGACCACCGTAAAACCTGTAACGAGAATCCAGGCATCTCATTTGTGAAGTCGTCATATGCCGAGAGGCCGGATGTATACAAGGCCACTCGCGCAACTGAGAGTTTTAAAGGAGCTGTGCAACATTTATAGTGATTTGCTTAAATAATTAGCGAATTTGCAGAGTACGGGCCGTTTTGTTTCCGTGAATTGTAAGCTAATTAATGGTATTCCAGCTCAAAGTTCCTTTTCGCGTCACTAATACTCACCCTTTATGAAAAAAAGAATTTTAATAATATAAAATACATGCCATAACTAACGCTCAAAATGTTTGGTGCTGCGTGGCAAAGCCGCTATGACGAAGACGTCGGCTCGCCCCAAGTGAAGGTTTGTCGTAGCTTTTCCCGTTCAGAGGTCATATGTTACTCAATCTTTTGCCATCGCAGGTTAGTTCAAGTCAATGCAAAGTGTTAAAGGGAGTTGAAGAAAATAAAGATGGTTTATTTTAAATATCGATGCCCAATCTTGCCACCTTTTGAGAAATCAGCCGCATTTCAGCGTTAATAACAAAATATAATTAAGGTTGCGCATATTATATTTAAATATTCGTGAAGAATATTTAAAGACGCGTATTTGATGTGTGTTTGGTAAAGTATCATAAAAAATGGTTTATTTGCCAACAAAAATTGTGAATATGTCTCTAAACGCGTTTTATGCCATGTTTGATTTTTTGTTTACATACAAATATTTTATTGACATTTTTAACTTTTAGTGTATGTGTTGTATATCTTCTGTAAAACGTATTAAAAAGTTATGGTGACGTGAAAGCTTCGATGAGGAAATGACGACTGTACAAAGTAGCATTGTGAAATTCCTAAATTTCCACGCCTCGAGCTTCTCTATTTTATATCTCAGCGAAAAAATTTGTGTTACGGCGTTCATATATAGCTGAATGTTCTCCGAAAAAACATGGCTTTCATATATATGTTTACAAAACTATATAAATTATGACCCGGACCATCATTGCATGAACTGACGTGGAATCACCCTCCATTCATTTTCACTGGAACGTAGCTCTGCTCTTATGACGTTTCAACATATTTGGCACTAATCTGTTTTCTATTAAATCGACGATTTTGTTCGTCTTAGATTACCCTTAGACAAGTATTTTCATATACTTCCGCTATATTAGATACTACGTTATATAGGGTGGTTCATTAAGTCACCAGGCTCGATCTAAATGGACCGTAAAATCGACGCCTGCACATAACAAGCTAAACTTTTCGTCAAAGGTGGAATTCACAGGTCGGTTTCTTCTTATAAAATTCCAAAGCGTAGCTTTCTTTTTCGTAAAAAATAAGGCCAGAAACTTGCCAGGGTCTATGGCGGGCAGTATGCAGGCGACAGGTTCCAGTAGCGGCTGTGTTTGGCGTTCGTATTGATAGATGGCCTACCTCTTATCGCGACGGCTCGCGACCCGACCGTGGTTTATAAAATGAATATATCTTTTTGAATATAACTTCGGTTGAAAAATAAATGCGAACAATAAAAGCAAAACTTAAAATTAAAAAAAAAACGCGTCTGCATAACGGCGGCGCTTGTTGCTGCTAACGGATTTCGTCTGCGTGTCGTCTGCCATCTTTCGCTGGTCGGTTTTCGCTGTACTTCAGATGCTGCTCCCGACGCCATCTATCAATACGAACGCCAAACACACCCCGCTACTGGACCCTGTCGTCTGGGTCGCCGCCTGCCGTAGACCCTGACAAGTTTCTTGGCCCTATTTTTTACTAAAAGAGATCTACGCTTTGTAATTTACAAGAAAAAACCGACCTGTGAAATACACCTTTGACGAAAAGTTTAGATTGCTACGTGCATGCGTCGATTTTTACGGTCCATTTAGATTGAGCCTGGTGACTTGAACCACTCTATATATCGTGGCCCACTCTTACGTGCTGCCGACACGTAAAAATGGGCACAAAACTAAAAGCGTGAGAGATAAGGACGTACAAAAAAAGGAAAAAGGAAACAAGCGACGTTTCGGACGCACGCTTTTCGTCAGACTACGATAAACTAAGAGAAACCAAGGAGAACAAAGCGAGGGCTGTTGCAACGTGACGGCAGACGATAAAAAAAAAAAAAACACGAAAAGGGCACAGCAGCAAATGACAACCAGATGGCGAGACGAAGGGTCGGGAAGAGGGTCAAAACTGTTACGAACGGGGAAGAACGGGGGAACGATGAAAGTGGGAGAGGGGGGTCAACTTCACAGGAAAATTGAAGAGAACTAAGAAAAAGGGACGCGAGAGCTGTCGGAACATGACACCAGGATAACCAACAAATAAAGCAAAACGAGGAAGGCACAACAGCGAAACAACAGCCGGATGGGGAGACGAGGATCGGGAAGAAGTATCGTGGGGGTCAAGACTGATAGGGACGGGGAAGTTCAGCGAACGAAGGATAGTGGGAGAGGGGGTCGATTCGAGAGGAAGAGTGGAAGTATACTTGGACTGGGGAGTTTGTTGGTAAGGATAAAATTAATAAAGGGAGGAACATAAACGACAAGGACGGACAAGACGTTTTCCCAACAATAAAGTTAAGTACTCGAAAGAATAAAACGTGAGCTAACATGTGTTCTTTGCGAATCTTGTCCGTCCTTCATGTTTTATTCTTTCTAGCATGGCTCTGGTGTTTAAGCCGTTAGGGAATTCAGTGCGCAGATTGGAGACCAAGCGGTTTTCTTCTTTTCTGCGAGAGCGGGAGACAATAAAGAGAGATTTGATGACGCAGACGCGCATATTGAATTCACTTTGGAGAAGTGTATGAAAACGTGCCTGGAGAGTTTAGGATCTAGCTTATTAGTGAGCTTCAGGGTTACGAGGTGGTGGTGTTCGCGGAACATTTATGGAGATTGCAATTTCGAATAAGTAACTTGGCTGAATTTTAGAAAAAAAAATGATTAGGTTTAGCAACACAAAAAGGTAAGTCCACTGATTGCTTGCTATAACTGCATGATAGTTATAATAATAAAGAACGTAGTTCACCACCCTCTCCATTATATCATTTAGTGTCGTTATCAAGTGCTACGGATCACATCTTCAAACTACAGAAAATTAAATGATGAACGACTTTTCGTCAGAGTAAGTCATCTGTAAAGCTGAACTCCATGATGCTGCGAATAACCGACGAATTTTGACCGGCGGCTTTTGCTCTGCGCGTGAAATCAACCCAGTGTCTGCTACGTCGCGCGCAAAACGACGTGCCGTCGGGCGGCGTTCGCCAGTTATTCGTCACATAATTCGTCCCATGGAGTTCAGCCTTAATTCGTTCCATGGAGTTCAGCCTTAAAAGAACATTACATGCTTTCAATGAAGACGAAATTTTGCTACAATTTTAATGTACATCAAATTAGAACGCAAGTGAGAGTTGAGTGGACAAATAGGCTAAAAATTCCGGGTAATCATAGCACGAGAAGACCGTCAAGGTTCCGAAAGGATTTCTGGGAAGCAGAAATATATTGTGTTTTGAGTGCTTTTCAGTTTGACTTATTTGGGCAGAATGTGAACAGCATCCATGACTTCGGGGAAAGCGAAATCCATATCATGAAATCTTTGTTTCGTGCTTTCCACTCGCGATTGCTCATCAGGTATAAACGCGTGGGCAATTTAAGAACTAAGTTACTTCCGGGTTCTACCGCCGTGTCGGGCACGGTGCTTCGACCGTAGCTTCGTAGAAAGTAATCATCGGAGAATTAAAAAATTTACTTCTTCGATGCTTGTGTAATTGATCATGACTACTCCATAATATGTTGTCGAGAGAGAAAGACGGTTCTTTTTATTGTGTGGTACTTTGGTGCGTTTTTGGGAAGAACGAGCGGTTGGTCCACATATCAGGCAAGCCGGCGCTAAGTAATCTATATGTCTCGATTCTCATGAAGTCGCTTCAAAAAAAAAAAATATTTACAAACAAAAACAGAAAATATGTGCATCAAGGCTGAAAATTGAAAATGGGCGTACTTCGTGTCACTTTCCGCTTTCTGTACGAACAAACATCTCAATGTTTTAGCAGGTTAGAGAGAACGAAGGAAGTAGCCTCGCACAGCCTTCTTACAATACGCACGTTCAATGTCGTTTTTGTTTTCATGCTTTTGCCATTTTAAGACGCACTTTGGCATCCTCGATTCAACGAGCAAAGAAGCCGCCATTTGTAATCGCTGTGAGAGAAAGAACTGCTTGCAAGAGTTTAATAAACAGAAAGTAGTAAAACGTACGAACCTAAAAAATTCAACGAACACTGCCGCTTTCTTTCTTTTTTGCAAATGACAATAACATAAGTGCTTTGGTGTCGCATAAAGAAAGAACTAAACTTTTTGACTATAACCACGACCCGACTCGGCAAAAACAAACACACAAAAGGACAAACTAAGATTTAACGGCTATAACTTTAACTCGCAGCGGCGAAAACAATGGAACAAAAAAAAACTACACTTTAACGGCAATAAATTCAAACCGCAGTGGCAAAAACGAACACATAAAGGAGAAACCTAAAATATGACGGCAATATAACTACAACCTGCCGCAGTAAGAAAACGTCACACAGAAAGGAAATCTAATATTTTGACGGTTGTAAGTTTTCTCAGCCAACCGCGGCAACAATAAAAACAAACATAAGCATTCGACTGCTTTTTTTTTCGATTTTGTGTTTCTTTTTTTTTTTTTTTTACGGGCATTCTTTCGGGACTGCCGCTGCCAGTGCTCACGTGTCGCCACTCTCAGTCCCATATTTTGGCCTCTAAAGGGGTATTCACACGGGAGATTCTTTTCGGGTAGGGATGCGTGTGACGTCACTGATCGGCGGAACCAGCGGGACTCCCTCCCTCGACTCGAGCACTTACACGAATGACGCGGAGCCGAGAGCAGTGTCAGCGTTATCAGACGCATTTAAGGGTCGCCTCTCTCTATACAACTGGGCTCGGTGCGCGCTGACAAGACTAGAAAAATGGAATCGTAGACGATACGGCGATACGCGATAATAGTTGCAGCGCCGTTAGATGCAAGAGACGAAGAACTGCATCCTTCTACAAGAAAGTATGCTTCGTAAATGGGTGGATGCAACACAAAGCACGTGGAATCAAAAACCACATGTTCAAAGGGCGGCTCGTGGACGGCATCAATGAATATTGAAGACTCTTTCGGATGCCTCGGACGACACGCGCAGCAGCGCAAGTCACCACGAGTCATTCGAACCTGATACCAGCACTGGTACCTCGCTGAACAAAATCAGTAGAGTTGCCAGACACGCGAACAAAAAATCGCTAATTGCAAAGAGATCTCACGCCAAGGACCGGTAGTGTTTGTGGAGCCGGAGCGAGATCTCCCGCATGCCCCCGGAATCTCTATGTCAGCGCGGCTCCGCGGAAAAAGCGAGAAATTGTTACCGCGTGATACACGTCCCGGGGAGCAAAGGGGGAAGCTTCCTCGTCAGTGTGAACACAACACCGTCTTCAATACGAGGCCGTAGTGATGTCATTTTTGCGTCACTAGCGAAGGCCAACGCTGGACACAGATTGGAAACGGGCGCCGCGTCAGCGCTCTGGTTTGAGTCAAGTTTGAGCTGAACGTTGACGCAATCGTCGCGTCCAATCTGTGACCAGCGTTGGCGTTCGCTGATGACGCCATGTTTGTCGGTACGACGGCTTTGTTATCTAGGAGGTGTGGGCAAACACACCTTAAAAGGAAGCGCGTTCACGTTTCACTGCGTGTCATAATGTGTCCCCCAGCACCGCAGGAGGAATGCCAGCAAAATTGAAAAAAGGCCTTCCTCCATACTCATCGACAAGTTAAAGGGCAACTCCGCTTCATTTCTGGTTTTGAACAAACAATTCAGACCTCTTCAATATCATCTAGGAAGACCACACGTCAAATATTACGACGCAGTTCTATCTAAATGTTTTTTAAACGGTCCGGCAAACTTTGGAACTCGCCAAGTTGCCGAACTCGGCCGACTCGAGCGGGCGAATTCAGGCGCAACCAACAGCTCAGTCAAGGCTACGGCATGGGCGTAGCCAACATTGAGCTAAACGTGATTACCTTTGCACGGATGACAGGCAACGTTTCCTCTCGGCGCTCAGCAGTGTCCACGGGATTTGCGTAACGCGTCTGCGCAGCGTGCTTCTTGGGAGCCGTCCGGCCGCCCCGCCGTGGTCTCGCCGTTACCGCCGTCTCCTGCGTCACAACCGCAGTCGTCGTCTCACCGTTTGTGATTATTGTATCCCGGAGTTTCGTCCACACCACGGACACCACGTGCGCAGACTTACGCCGCAGTTGTGCAGACGTCGTCAAATGGCGTAGACACCAAAATGTGGCTAAGAGTGCGGTGCAGATGACACTTGTGCATGGCACACGGACGCCACATTCCCGCCCGTCGTTGCGTAGAGGATCACGTGACATCTCGTACCACGTGATGGCCATGTTCTTGGCGGCCCGAGGCCAATGTTGCCGGACGGAGCCGAAGTTTTGGTTTTGATTTCCGCTCGTGTTTAATATTAGATTTAAATATATATCCCACTTTTCGCGAAGAGAACGACATATAGTGTCGTTTACTAAAGCTTTTAATGCGAAATCACTCATTATCCCGAAATCTTCCGAATTGAGCGGAGTTGACCTTTAAGAAACGCAGGGCGTGCCGGTTTCCGGGCATAATATTATCGCTACGCGTCCCATAAGACTGTGTCATAGGCCGATACGAACGCCGACAAACGAATCGCGAAGCAAAAAACCTAATTGTTATATGTCATGCTGTATGTTTCTTAAGTTGTCAATGACCATAGTATTAGAGGGGATGAGTCGGCGGATGGTACAAGCGGCTATCGCCATGGCCGGCGACCACACCGCTACGTCGTCGCATGTACAGAGAGGGCCAAGTGGATCTCACCGACTTAATCTCGGACATCGGTTTTGCACGCTCCGACACTGTAAATTGACAAGATGGTGCGAATGGATGATGCATTGGGGTTTTGAAGATATGACAGAACAAACTTTCCTCATTCGGAAGGTATAAATAAAAGCTTTTCTTTTCCTTCGAGCTAACATAAGGTTTAGCCTTTTTCGCATCAACGTGGGGAGAAAAACATTGTTCTGTACTCATCATGTTGTATTACACCTGAGACTGCGCTGGATGAAAACGGAAGAACTTTTAGTAGAAGGAACAGACACAGAAAACGTCTCAAACTCAGCTAACTGGTATGTAATACAACATGATTAGCTACCACCAGCTCGCCTGCACTCTCACCGTCTTTTCACTAATAGTTCCGGAAGCAGGCTTATTTCCCTTCAGCCATGGCCCCGCGGCTGTACCTCAACCAACCACGCTGCTCCTTCAAGCATTCACGGTACTCGACAACCTGGGACGACGTTTGGCTGGTGGAGTTGTTTTGTATCGTTTGTGCGTGTCCCATCCGGTTCGAAATGTGTGCAACAAAGGAGTTTATCTGTAGAGTGTGGATGGGAAAGAGTTCCGTGGGTACTTAAAGGCTGTTTGAGAAATAAACCAGTTAGCTGAGTTTGAGACGTTCTCTGTGTCTGTTCCTTCTACTGAAAGATCTTCCGTTTTCATCCACCGCAGTCTCAGGTGTAATACTACATGATTAGCTACCACCAGCTCGCCTGCACTCTCACCGTCTTTTCACATTGTTCTGTACGTTCGGGACGTATGATTTAATAAAAAAAAGTTAAGAATTCTTTTTTCTTTTGCCATTGTTCCGGGATTTTGTTTTTTCTTTTAAGTATCTTAATAGCTTTATAGCCGACATGAACGCTTGTTCTTTTTAAGTCTAAAAAGGCTTAGGCCCTAATTAGGCCATCAAATAATTTTGGTTTTATTTGTAATTCCTGATAAAGATAAACTTTTACCGTTCTATTTTCACAAAACGAATGCATAAACTAGCCGTCCCCTATTAAAATGTTTTTTTGACTTTTTATTGAAAACATGTTGGCTTCTTGTTGACTGATTACTTTCTTTTGACTTTGACTTCCTCTTGACCTGGTCAACAGAAAGTTCGTTGATTTTGTGTTGAAACGTTTCTGCTGATTTTATTCAGCCTGAGTCAAAAGAAAAGCTGTTGACTTTCCTTTGACTTCGACTTCCTGTTGACATGGTCAACAGAAAGTTTGTTGATCATGTGTTCAAACTTTTCTGATGACTTTCTTCAGCCCGAGTAAAAAGAAAATCTGTTGACTTTCTATTAACTTAACATTGATCTTTTTTCTGCTGACTTCCTGTTGACAGTGTCATCAGAGTGACTGCAGAAGTTCTGGTTGCTTCATGTTGAAAATGTTCAGTTGACTCTTTGTAGCCAGTTTTCATAGAAAAGCTACAGACTTTCTGTTGAGTTTTTACTGAACATTGTACACATCGCGACACTGTTAGCGCGAACACGACATTGGCGCATTTTCGCATTTTACTTCTAAATAGTATAAGCGAGCACGAAATTTTATCGCTTGCATTATAAAACTAAATGAGCTCTTTCCGTAGCAATAATAAATTAGATGACATCCCTTGGTTTCAAAGAGAAAAACTGGAAAAACCGGCGATCGCTTGTTCGCGCTAACAGTGTCGCGCTCTGTACACCTCGACTAAATGTAAAAAAATCACTAAGTTGCTCAATAGTCTCTGACAATGTGAGTACGGTAGGGAGCAGCTTCAGTTGTCCCGCCTCCAGCTCGAGCCTACTACCCTTGACAACGCTTCGGTGTTTGTGCACCTCGAGTGAGCGCGTTCAGTCAAAGCACGACGGAAGGCATAGGGCGCGTGCTGGAGGCCAGCCGTTCGAAAGACACGCCATTCCGTTCTCACTTTGTAAGTGCCTATAGTGACTTTAATTACCACATTAAACTAGTCAACTAGTAAAGAAAAGCAAAAAAAAAACTATTTTAAAGGGGAGAAATGGCCTTGACTTGCTTCGTCCTGAGTGATATTATGCAGAAAAGCGATAACATTTCTTCTAGGAGCCGTTTTTGTGGATGTTGTTTTAGCGACTGCGCAGAATTATTACTAGTTGTACCAATGCTTTTTAGTAAGAGGTATCGTTCACGAAACTTCGGAACATTGTTTTTCCTTTGACAGACTCCCGAGAAGAAGATCGCATACTTGGAACTTTAATAAGTGCTGAGGTGGTCACCGGTCAAATGATTGCCTTCAATATGTGCGCTATATAAGGCTCTGGAACAGTTAACGGGACTGTAATTCAGGTGTTCAGTGTGTCACGGTGTTTGTGTTTGGGTTTGTTTACGATGTGTAGTTGTGGGATGTAGTGCTACAGGGACACCATTTCCTAACAATATAGAAAATAAAAAAATAAAAAATTGCGTGTTGTCTTACGATATTTTTGTAGCCAATTTGAAGCAGAGTGGAAAGCCGTAGTAAGCTTCCAAAACCTTTTTCATTGAATAGCTAAACTGTAAAGCATAATTTTTTTAATTTTTAGACGGCTGTAGTTTTTGTATTGAACATCTGTAGTTTTCTTTTGAAAAGCTGTAGCATTTTAATTGAAAAGCTATAGAAAAAGCATCTTGGAGGTGACAGAAAGTCTGTTGACTTTTTTTTTATTAAAAAGTGGGCCAATATTCAAAAGAAAGTCAACAGAAAAGCTAAAGAAAGTCAGATGAAAAGCTATTGACATTTTATATGCTCTGATGACATTTTTCAACTGCCTTTCAACAGAAAAGGATTTAAGGGATACTTCCGTGGTAAACTACTGTGCAGGAGTTTGAAAAACTAAGTGCTTAGATTTTGTTAATATGGGTTAGGTGCAATTTGACCTCGCTGTATTTTGTGGTCCAAGAAGCCAGGGATCTCTTATAGAGCACCGTGAACGCCAGAGCGTGATCTCTCACACGGGGCTAGCAGATATTATTAGCAGGCGATCGCCTGACGACGCCAGTGAAGGACGGCAAGTTTGCATGCGATAAATTATCACTCGCAGAATAAAATAAAACCCGGAAACTCCTACATGTCATCTGCTAACAAGACGGAAAATAGGTATATGTTGTACCACTAATCGAGTTCCATGGCTGACGTGAACAAGCGCTGGCGTATCCATCATCCATCGTAACTCTCACGTCGTCATCTTGCAGAACGGATGCTCAAATATACTGGTAGACAAAAAGAAAAAAAAAGCTTACGAAGAGCACGTCAGCTGCCACAAGATCTCTGTCATCATTTGTGTGTGTGGGTGAAACGTTCTCGACAAACTACTTCCCGAACGTGAACGCGCACCTGGGAACACCTAAACCATTTCTCACTCTTCCATTATGTAAACGCACTAGCCGAAAGAAAGCTCGCTCTCATCAAGGACCAAGATGAAACCCCAAGACGGGCTCGATAGGAGCGGCGTTTTAGCTAAGACTGAGTTGCGTATTAAATAACGGAGACTTTGTTAACACAGAACCGCGTTAATAAAGTTTCTGTGTTTACTCCGTTTTTCGATGAAAATTATTTTTTAAAGTATTTTGAACTTTCAGTATTTACTCGACTAATAGCCGCACTGTTTATGAAGAAAACCTGAGGGTTCGCTCCTCCGCGGAGCATACGGCTTTCCAATCACCGCGATCGGCAGCATGATCGCAGAGGTTTACAGGACAGAGATATCGTCTTCGCGCGAAGATACCATCCGTGAAAATTGCATTTGTATGGAGTATCGTGTTCTCGATCTAGTTATTCGCTATGTTATTTTTGCGCAACGCGATGATTGACTGTTTATGTGCTCTGCGGGAAAGCAGACGCAAGGGCCTTGCTCATAAATAGTGCGGATATTACTCGAGTAAATACGGTAAACTTGGGAAAAGAAAGCGACCAATCCTGAGGAACGCGAGCACTGGAGTCACGACTTGACGTGCCACTCCGCTCTTGCGCTATAGCTTTGGCCACACTTTTGTTTCTATTGTCGCTGACAAATCATGAAAGGAGGGTAGTGATTATTTTTTGTAACGCTTCTTCCTTTGTGATTCGCTCATCGGCGGTCTTATTGGCGAATGCCCCAATCTGATTGGCTGCAGATTGATAATGCGATGCTCGGGAGCCAAGTGAAGAGCCAGTGAGGACCAGTGTTGTACACGTTCCTCAAAAAAAGGAACGAAAGCTCGTTCCTCGTCCCTTCTGATTTTTGGAACGCGTTCCCGTTTCAAGTTCCATATGTGAAAGAGGAACTCGTTCCCGTTACAGTTAAAAAATGAAACTTATCGTTACATATACGTTACGTTTGTATTTTGCTGATTACCATATTTAGTTAGATCAAGCGAAGCTTTTTTTAATCTATTTTATTAAATGGGAACATATAGGTTTGAATGCCGCGATGGAAGGGCACCAGGAGAAGAAAACAAGCGGAAGCAGGATTTCATTTGTTGATATATTCGCCTTTAAAAACATCAGCTTTTAACCATATTCACGTTTGTGGCGGACGATTCAGACGAGCCAATTGTACTGTTACCCCACATTGCACGAGTGTTTTACAACCACCTCACACGTTTCAGTCTAACGAAGTCCCTTATTCGAACTTAACAAACGTTGCTTCTCGATGTTGCTGTCCGCAAGACGAGCAAGTGAAGGAGAGGGTAAGGCTTTTAGAAGGTCAGTCTTAAAAACTACAGGACCTTCTTTGTGAAGGTTGGATTTGTTGTTCAGTTTGAAGGTGGGGGATAAGGGAAGATGGACTAAAGGTTAATTTTTGTGTATCTTTTAACGGGATGCTGAACCAAATATTCAAGAATCCATAATGAGGGGCGTACGATCTTTCTACGAACCAGCAGCCTCCGGTGTGCACGAGCACACGCAACGAAAGTGACGTCATAGTCTTCCGTTCACGCTTAAAATGACGGTGAAATGTATGAGGAGAATAAATGCGGGCTTTTCATCTCCACAGTGAGGTCTGGTGTAAAATGTAGGTGATTAATTTTAACAAGCACGTAGCCTTCACTTGTGGGGATGGAAAGCCTGCCTTTATTCTCCTTTTGCCCGGATACCATACGTTTCACTGTCATCTTAAGCGTGAATGGAGGCCTACGACGTCAATTTCGTTGCGTGTGCCCGCGCACACCGGCGGCTGCTGGCTCGTAGAAAGATCGTACGCCCCTCATTATGGATTCTTGAATATTTGGTTCAGAATCCCTTTAAAAGCTACACAAAAATTAACCTTTAGTTCATCTTCCCTTATCCCCTACCTTCAAACTGAACAACAAATCCAACCTTCACAAAGAAGGTCCTGTAGTTTTTAAGACTGACCTTCTAAAAGCCTTACCCTCTCCTTCACTTGCTCATCTTGCGGACAGCAACATCGAGAAGCAACGTTTGTTAAGTTGTACAATTTGTGAGAAGAAAATGGTCTTTGAGATATTCATCCGTGAGCTTTCGAATGTTTGTCGTCAGTTAAAAAACACGGGCAGAGACACACACTCAATTATTTAGGGTGGGTGCGCCCTAAATATTACGGAGAAGAGTGACTGGCACTGTGCCCTTATCTGGACAGCGCCTGGTTGATGCTTCCGCCAGCCACTCCAAACCGAGATAAAGGAGAGGTGACCGGCACGGGTGCTTCACTATTGTACCTTCGTAATGACTAATGAGGCGCGCTTCGTGCGCGCACTTTTTGAAATGCCGACAAAATATTCGAGAAACCTATCGCTCAACATCTCCAAGATATTTGTCTTTTCGCAAGTTGTATAAATTCGTCTAACCATAATTAGTGTTTGGCTTTAAATCTGCAATTAGAACAGGGCTTATAAAATCAATACTTAAAAAGTTAATTAAGCAATCTTAGGTTTTTTGCCGACGGATCGTGACAGATATTGCCTCGTCTACCGTCCGCCGAGCCCGTTAAGTACACTGTGAAAACAGCACCCAGGTAGGGTCACCCAGCATTTTTTTTTAAAAATAGGCTACTCGAAAGAAAACAAAAAACACCCTGTATTTGCAATTACCGAAACATCGGGGAAGGACGAAACAGAAATATTGCACCATATTAAAAGAAAAAAAGGAAAAGCCGGTGAAATCCAAGAATTAGAAATTACATTTTAGGAACAAAACATAAAAAAACTGGAGGGACTGTTTTTTTTTTTCTGTTTTTTTCGTTTTGTTTTCAGTATTTGAGCATGTAAATCGCTCTCAGATAAGATACAAAACAAGAGCTTCACTAAACAAATTACTTTAAAACCATTTTTTTTTGTAATCTTTATGCGTTGCCAAACCTCGGAACGTTTTATAATACAATATTGTAACCTTAAAGTACAGAGCGCGACACTGTTAGCGCGAACAAGCGATCGCCGGTTTTTAAAGTTTTTCTCTTTGAAACCAAGGTATGTCATCCAAGTTATTATTGCTACGGAAAGAGCTCATTTAGTTCTATAATGTAAGAGATAAAATTTCGTGCTCGCTAATACTATTTGGAAGTAAAATGCGAAAATGCGCCGATGTCGTGTTCGCGCTAACAGTGTCGCGATGTGTACGTGTTGGTAAATGCGTGATTGAACCAGTTTAATACTAACAGCTCTGCAATGCGGTGCTCCAAATAATAATTAGTTTGACTATGCTACTGTCAAACGAGCAACAGAAATACAGGTCAGGAAATTCAATGCTCAATAACAAAGATACAAATCAATATATTTTTGATAATTTGCAGTTAGTGACTCATGGCTCGAGAAGATACGTTGCGGTTATATATGTCTGGGAAAATGTCAGATTTATCCTTCACCTACAGTTCCTTCTACTTTATTTCTTTTTTAAACGAGAGGTTGATCTTGACGCGTGGGCTGTGATGACACTGGAGAAACTTCGCAATTTAGCGAATGGCGTACGACGGCTAACCTGAAGCCATCAACCCGGACTCCACAGCAGATATTGCTGAACCGCACTTCGTTATGGCGATAACTCAAACGGACAAGCGAGGAATGGTAAAACAATATATACGTGGGTGATACGGGCATTCTGGAAACAATTATTACACGACTCGTTCGCATCACGCCGTTTCAAATAATGGCACGTCCCTTTGAGTTTCCAGCAAATAAATGAATGTCAGTCTTTTATTTTCTAAACATCTGGTATATGAATATTCTTGACGTCACCATCAAATGCGTCAGACGGGCATGCAGAAAAAAAAAAATTTAGTATCCCGAAGAGAGAATGAGCTCAAAACAAGCTTGCCTCGAACAGTGAAGCACAAAACAGCTCACGAGAGGATTCCTTCAACAGAAGTTAAAACAGGGGCTCCAATCAAGACATGGAAGCACTGAACCCTTTGCCGCAGCTTTCCAAGTCTAGGTGGCGCAAGCTACCGCCCGTTATAGAGGGTACAGCCATTAGCATCCGTCCATCCATCCATCCAACTCTAGAGCTCTGGAGTGCCTGTTCTCCAGCAAAGCACTTGGGAGAACCGATCACTGGAACCAGGGAAAGGATCTTGACAAATCCTGAGGCTGATAATATATTTAGTTCCCAGAAAACGGTCTGCACTAAAGCACTGATCACGGTAAAACGTTATGCTCAGTGTCACACGTTTTGTCTTGTTTAATCATTTTATTAGTGCTGTCATTTACCGATATAACTCCGTGAATTGCAGCGATTTGTTCTCCTAACTAGTTTCCGAAAAAAAAACAGGAGCTCCAGATTTTGTTTTTTCTTAGAGTGCGTTGCCAAAATAGTGTTTCGAAAAAATATTTGTAAAAAAAAAAAAACACACACAATCACTTTATGTGAAGCCTGGCGACAGCACAAAACTCAGCTCGGTTTTTGATAGCGCTGTGTCAAACAAATAAACGCGAAACTAGTTTTGTTCAGCAATTCTCCAGAACCCGATCAAGAGCGAAGAGAGCTTCTCAATAATTCGAAGAAAAGTTAAACCCAGCGACTCTATACGTGTGAAGATTTCTTTGCAACCCTCGCGAAATTTCCGCCCACCCGAGACGCCAATGTCTGCAAGAAAGACTGAAGTATTTCAGAATAGATCCAGCCTTTATTCAAGATTCTTCCTTTTGTTCGGGTGCAACACGTGTTCACACACCGCGCTATGCCCGAAAAGAGCCGTCCTCGAAAAAAAGTATTTTGCGAATCGAAACATATTCCTCTCTTATCCGTTAGCACACCCGACCGGACATTGGGAGGCCCAGAGTTCAAATCCTGGCTCCGCCGATTTTTGGCTTTCGGCGGGTTCCTGAAAACTTTGATTCTTTGATTCATTGGATTAATTACGGTTCATTCATCTGCATATGTTTGTTTATATATATATATTATTTCTAAGGTATCTATCTGCTCTCTCCACCGCTCCGTAAAGACGTCGTATTGTTAAGCGGAGATAAGTCACGCTTCTAGGAAACATAACGCAAAGTAAGGAAGCAAGCAGAACGCTGCATGCAGGCTATTCATACTTAAAAGCATATAAAGGATTTTTCACCGAAGGTTTTCAAATATTTGTAAATATACGGAGGGGAAAAATTATTTTTACGGGTACAAACTGCTAGCCACAGCGGACGTCAAGGCTTGTGAAAAACGTACTAATCATTTAAATGATTAACTACGATATACTAACTTTCAATTAGTGAAATTAAAGATTGATTTCATTGAGAAACTTGTTAAGCACCTTCGAAAACTACTAAATTAACTCATTTTAGAAATACATAAGTCAAAAATAGCATTTTACAGCGTACCCCCCCCCCCAAAAAAAAAAGACGCTTAATGAAGACGATTTTATTTAATTTTTTTTAAATGGTGTTTTTATGCTAATTGGGAACATAGCATGCTGCCCAATTTTTTGTAGACATTTGTGACGCGTATTTCTGTGCCTACGAAAGAAGTAAAGAAACCGAAACTAAACAATCTCCATTCTCATTTCTGGGCCTCTGAAAACGGAGGTGACGTAGGGAGTGACGTCAAGTGTGAATAGTCGGTATCGGTAGTATTTAGGAGATCGAGACTCTGGTTACCGCGGTGGGTTATAGCAGCGCGGTGGCGCGGTCGTTTCGCCGAATCTGTCAACATGGACGGCAATGCCGCTCTCGTGAGCGAGTTCGAGCTTCCGTTCAGTGACCGGACACCAACGGAACGGGAGTACGTGTGTGGCGGCCTCTGCCATCACCCGACGGAGACCGCCCAGCCGGGCAACGAGCGGCCCGCATGCCGAAGGACGGCCGCGGGGGAGATGCCGAGAGGAAAGCGGCAGCGATCCGGCCGTTTCGGGATCCGGTTCCTCCGCGGACGTCCTCTTTTCGTCGTCAAAGAACGCGACCAGCAACCCACACGTGAATACTGGTCTTCAGTCGACCGTTAGAACAGCCATTTACAGCTACCATTCTGCAGAATCCTTCGAGCACCGTGTTCTTTTTTTTTTATTTTATTTTGTTTGCCCATAGTTGCTCGTTGCCCGTTTCGCGTCCAGCGTAGCAAAGAAAAAAACAATTATGCTGCTTTATTTACGGTTTAGTAATCATTTCCGGTCCGATTTTATACTTTTCATGGTTATTCAAGCGGAAATTAGAACAGTATTCCTAAGAATCGCGAACCAAAACATGACCGAGGGCACGTTTCTCGTTTCGACCAATCGCTCACGCTCTCTTGTGACGTCGCGCTTCTTGGCCCCGCATCGGTCACGTGATCTCCGCTTCTCCTGGCTTCTCCCGCACCTCTCGGGGCGTCGCCCCAGTCGATCCCGGTACGATTATAACCGCGACTGTTTAATTGATTTGCGCGGCACACAAGCTCCGGTTTCGGCTGAAATTTGGGCAACGTGGCCTGAGACGTGCCTGGAACCCAGTTCAATCGCCAAAAAGATGTCCGAAATTGCCTTCATTGTTCCTTTAATGCAGACGCGTTTCTAGGCTTCAGTTTCCTATTGGAGCTCGTCTTTGCGCCAGTGGAACTGCTTCCCGATGGCCGAAACGTGAAGCCACCGCCTCGCCTACCTCGTAGGATTGGGGGAAGTATGGCGCACGTAGGGGGATGCGCGTCTCGGTCACTGGGGAGCGTGGCTGCTGACGCAAAGATGCGCACTGATAGGAAACCGAAACCTTAACCCACGTTCAAATTAAGCGCTTTCTTTTTTTTTTCCGAACGTCGTAAAACGTTGTTTTTGCATTATATCTTGCTAAAATGAGTTGATTGAGTGGTTTTGCAGGATGCTTAGGAAGTGTCTCACTGGAACCGTGCTTTTATTGTCATAAAATAGAAAGTTAATCCGTACATGTTAGTTAATCATTTAGCTACTTAGTATGATTTTGGAATCCTTGACGTCGGCCGTGTCTTGCAGGTTGTTCCCGAAAAGGGCTTTTTTCCCCCCAGGCAACCTATTTACAGTGATTTTTAAAGCCTTCGTTTAATCCCCGGGTGTATACGCAACTGGAAACTTGGGTACAAAAAGAAGAAAGGAAAAAAAGCGGGCATAATATTGCCTATACTACACACTAAACGTGCTTTCAGCGACTTCTTTTTCTTTTTTTAAGTGCCATATATTATGGTAGAGAGCATCGATGTGTATTACAAAAGTTTATAATAACATAAAATTATTTTCTTAAACAATAAACGTTTCTATTATCTAATTTTAGTTCATACTATGCTTCATTCACTCCTAGGCTGTCTGTACGGTGGAAGTTGCATGCTCGTTGGGCCAGACATATGTATCTCTTAGGCCCCGTACACGATCACCACCCTCACCCACATTCAGTCACAGAGAACAGGTCTGGTGATGAAAGGGAGGCGGCTTATTGTTCTGACAAGCGCTTATCTCCCAAAGCACTGTCAGACTAGGGTTAGACGGAGTATAGTCGTTATTAAAGTAGCCAAAAGAACTGTTGCTGTGGATAGAATTTTAGACTTGCGTAGCAATAAGAAAATCAATTATATCTATACAATAAAATTTGCATCATCAGAATTGACAGTATGATTGCGCGTGTGAAGCTACGCTGTCGAACTTCGAAACACCTTCACGTTGCTCACTGATGGATATACGGCATATGCTACAGCGTACTAGAAGATTCGGGAAACGCGACGCCCGCTCACACCGAGTTATGTTTCCTGTTTTCTCGTCCAGCCATGAGGGCGGGTCCTTCCCGATTACTGCATTGAACAAATTACTGCATGAAAAGATTCATGCGCCGCGCCTAAATAGTTCATACATGATTTGGTTGTTCTAGGAAGAAGCGATGTTTTCAGACTCTGAAACGTGTACGTCTTGATTAAATAGCATGAAGCTAATCTCCAATGCAGCTAACTACGCCTTAATTCAACGGATGAAAGGGCTAATTAGTACCGTTCCGCAAAAAGACGGACTTTTTTTTTTTGTACAAGTTTCGAGTTTAGGGTTTATAGTGAGAACTTGCACAGGTTCGACATCATCTCATTTAGAGTGCTTCCAATGCGCGTTAACTCGCACGACTGAAACAACAAAATCAACAAAAATAAGCTGAAACATCAGCCGAAAGTTGTGTTATCAAAAGGTTGAAACTTTATCTACGAGCCTCGCGCAACCCGACTGCCGAAGGCGCAAATACCAGGTCGAGCAGGTTATGCGCAACGCGAGACGGTAAAATACGCGCCCGTAATTAAGGCCGGCAGAACTACAGTGCTGCGATTTCGACAGCGGAGACGAAGGTTCTTCGTAAACCATAATTAATTCAGAGAACCTGACAGGGATAGGTCATTAGTTACGTCAGCTTGCTGGAGATCGAAAATAAACGTAATATTTTTCTACGAAGAGGAGATGATTGCTCCATTACGGACACTGTATCGTGCAATTAGTTGATTAATAGTGAGCAACGTGTGTAAAAAACTAGCCCGAAGTACCTTGTCGGGAAGAGGAATGCCGCCTATGTTGCGCCAGGTGTCTACAAAAAAAATCTTTTATAACTCTGTTGGCAGACTTGCTCCAGAAATTAGCCCCTTTCCCACCCCCCCCCCCCCTCCCCGGTAACACGAAAAACTAAATACATTAAAATAAAAAGAGTGAATAGAAAACATGCAAATATATTTTTAAAAAATGGAAACATGAAAATGTTTTTTAATGCAAACAACAAGCTACATAAGTGTTTAACAAAAAGTTGGGTGTTTTGTCTCTGGCATACTGAAAGTCACTGGGAAGTT
>JABSTQ010001396.1:0-26021 GCA_013358835.2 Ixodes persulcatus | reverse complement strand
GCCTGGGTAGAAAAACAAATTTACAGAGGACAGAGGACAAATGGCTTTGACGGTGCGAATTTCATAAGCGGCGCGGCACGCGGTCCTCATATTTGCTGTTTACGGCTTCTTACCAACGGACATACAGAAAGTGCATGTACGAGCGCAGATTGAACAGTTTCCGTGATGAAAATGAAAACAATTTATATCTAATTTAAGTTATAGCTTATTTTTCAAAATAATTATCCGGAAGCTCTACAAAATTGGTCCAGCGTTTCTCAAGCTTTTCTATTCCCTCCCGGAAGTGACTTCCTTCGAAATCCCACAAAACAACTGTTTACAGCTTCCATCACCTCTTAATTCGACAAAATGTCTCTGCAGCCACGAATGTCGTGAGCTTTGGGAATAGGTGGACGTCCAAGGAAGCCAAATCAGGTGAATACGGCGGATGTGGAAGGAGTTTGAACTTCAGTTCTGTCAGTTTTTCTGAGAGACTGCACTTGAATGGGCGCGTGCACTTTCGTGGTGAAACAACACCTGTTCCTCGACCATTCAATGGCGTTTTTCTTGAATTACTTGTATTACCTTGTCCATATGGGTCATTTAGTATTGGCCAGTAACAGTGTTTTTTAGTTACAAGATAATCAATTAAAAAATTCCTTTGGGGTTCCAACACTATTGATGTCATCACTTTGCCAGCCGACGCCAATCGTTTTTTCGCCTTCTCCGGGTCTCTTCAGCGGGTCTAGTGAATTGCATTGAATAACTTTTGTTTCTGGCGTCTAATGGAAGACCAAGTTGTCGTCCATAGTTACGAATCGTCCCTTGAAATATCTTAGATCTGTCTGAAATACTTGCAAATGGTCGGCTGACGTTCCAGCTCAAATGTATTTTGCTCCGGATTAAGCAAGTGCGGCACCCATTTTGCAGAATTATTGTTTACTCCCAATTGTTTGTGTAAAGCACGAACTACTCGTTCAGAAGAGATTCCCACTGCTTCCCCGATTCCACACACTTTTATGACGAGGTCTTTCAAAACCAAATCATGGATTTTATCCTCAATTTCTGGTGTGGTAGCTGTTTTTGAACGTCTTGAACGAGGTCCATCATTTGTGTCGGTACGAATACGCTTGAATTCGGAAACCCAAAAACTCAGGGTGGAAAACGGAGGCGATAATTTCCCAAGAACAGTATTTAACCCGTATACGTGATATCGGTCGTGGTTTCTTTCTCAATTAAAACATATTTGATGACCGCTCGTGTTTCGTTTTTATTCATCATTGAAAATGTTCATCGTTGCTAAACTGGAATGCTTGTCAAAGCCAGGCTTTCCGAGATATAAGTCTGACATTTGTGATAATTCAATACGAAAGGGTTGCCAAAACAGTGACATAAGAATATTTTTGGAACCAAAAGCCCCCTAGCGGCGATTCCGGAAACATTTCAATCTAACCTTGTACTACTGCGCTGCTGTTCGAAATAGAGATAACCCAGGTAATACACCAGAGAAACGCGCTACTTGGGCGAAAGTGTGGTGTGGCAAACGTAAAGGCCTAACTTGGGCCCAGTTATGTGTTGCTCCATGGAGCTTGTCATTGCCAAACTTCGTTGCCTAACTATAGCCGTAGTTGGGCGATACTAGGGCACGACAGAGTTTGGCTTTCTCTGGTCCGCCACAAGATTGAAGAAGTGCGACACTTGAGCCATAAGTGCCATAGTGAAACCTAATTTGGGGATTCCGGACGTGACGATGTTTGGTTTTTCTCTGGTCCGCCACAAGAGTGTAAAGTGAGTGTCATTCTTGAGTCGTAACTGCCAAAGTAATTTGTAATTTGAGGATTCGGCGCATGCCGAAGTTTGGCTTTTAGAGCGCAGCTCTTAGGCGCCCGTTTCCGGCTTGAGCGGCGTCGCCGTCGCCATGGGCGTAACCGCGAGGTGCATTATGGGAAATGTCCCATAATGCACCGCGCGAGCCCCCCCCCCCCCCCGGGGTCACGTGACCTCGGGGGGGGGGGGTCACGTGACCCCTCAAGTCATGTGACCCCCCCCCCCGAGGAGGAGGAGCAGGAGGAGGAGGGGTATACCCTCCCCTGAGTACCCTTCCCTCCTCCTCCTCAAGAGCTGCGCTCCATTTGGGCGTTACAGGGAGTTGTAAACGGCTTTCATTTTTTTTTTCTGGCGAGTCACTGGAGTTTCAAGTAAGTACCAAAGAAAACCCATAAACCTGCCGAAGTTTGGAATTTCTCTGATGTGTCACAAAAGTGCTCTTTCACGTGCACTAGAAAAAAATTATTTAAATAGGTGTTGGAAATTAAATGGTCAGATGTCATCATCTCCGTTCCCAAGCAGCACAGTGATACTTGGCAGTTTCGTGGCAGAACCGGCCGAAAGTAGGTTCCAAAATCGCTCAAACACCCAGTTCTGCACCGTCGTTTGATATCCGTCACGTATTGCCGTGCAGTCGTTTTGCCCCGGCGTATTGTTGGCGCAATATCGTGCGAATACTCTACGATGCGTCTGCTTCGTGTAAGCCGGATGGCGTGCAAGTTTGTTGTATAACACCTTGCATGTCATTTGTTGCGTATCAATAACATACACGGACAAACAAAAACTTTTTCGATTGTTCCCAGAGGTTTAATAAACCACTATCATTACACACAGCTTATTATTGACATATTTGCAAAGGTTATACTTCTCTGTAAAAGAAAAAGCAAATTATAACAAACAATTAACGCTGTTTTTATGCAAACCAAAACTCATAAATTAAAACACAAAATCCGCGCAGATTGAGAGGAGAGCAGACCTACTATCAGAAGCATGGTTGCAGTGCACTTACAAATAAAACCGCGATATTGTCTAATCCTTGATAGACGCATAATCCGATACCGGCAGCCCAAAACACAGTCAAGAAAAAAGGTAGCACACATTCAACTGACGTTTGGTCGTCGGCAAAGAGTAGGTTTTGTCGAAGCGCGATCAACAAACACAGAACAATAATTCCACGGACTCCGGCAAAAAAAACTATCATTACCAAAAAATCGGTATGGACGTATTTCGGCCGTTTACGGCGAAAAACCACGGCCGCGTCTGCTACTCACGAAAGCTACAGGACATTGAAGGAAGCATTTCGGAAACCGGACTAAGTGGCCCTCCTAATATTGTAACTTGGCAAACGACGAAAACAACAGCCCTACCAGACATCCCATCAGCGCGACAGAGAGAGTCACGTGACAAATTTTCGTCCAAGCGTTCTTGCCTTACGCGTCCTACGAAGAGAGCTCACGCGTTTCGCTCCATCCTTCTGATTTGATTAGAGTTGCCGTCGCGCTCGCTGATAGCCACACGAAGACACAACAGCAGGTGGGGTGGCTTAAAGACGAGTTCGAAGGGTCATGAACAATGATCTGAGCGCAATCTGCATTCTTGACTCATTGTATAATATTGTAAGGAAAGTGAAGACAACTTATAAAAAAAAAAAACTATGCAGCATAGCCAAGGCTACAGGGGAGAGTGCGTATCCCGGCCTGTTCAAGAGAAAGAAAGGAGAATCCGGGGAATCCCAGCCCCTCTATCTGGTTCCACCTTTCCCCCCTCTTAAACAGGTCGGCATACGCTCTCTCCCCTGTAGCTTTGGCCGAGGCTTCCAATGTCACCTTTGTATAGGGGGGGGGGGGGGGCGGGATATTGTCAGGGAAAGGAGTGCCTGGCTAATGCTGTCAAATTCTTCAAATTAACGTTTCAAAATCATCGCCGCCGGAAGTTTCTTTTAGTTGCCCCAAGTGTAAAGCGGGAGCGGTGCCACTGAGCCCCGGTCGCTTCCGATTTGTGTTATCACTGGGATTTGACAGTGCTCAATCATAATGCAAGACACACATACAGCTGCGCTCGCTTTTGCAATGCGCCGCCTAATAATGATATCTGTTCAAGAGACGTGCACACATCAGTCTCGCGCAGCGCTTGCTCGATGGCAGCAGTTTCTGTAACGTCGAACCAGTTTTACGACGCGTCACGATATTGGCTTCTCTACCTACGCGCGAGTACAACAATCCGTCGCAATCTCCTTTGGCAAAGCCTGATCCAGCCGCAGAAAAATATTCAGCCCACCTTTAGCCTGGAAAAATACAAAGACAATAAAAATAAAATCAAAAGTTGCGAGCAGAATAATATTTGATTTCTATTTACAGTAAACGACTCATTTTGGGGGGTGAATATTTCGCGACTTAGATGAAAGATGAAGTTTGGAATTATTAGTGGGATCTGATTTCCGCGAGGCGGTGGGATCCCAATAAAGAATCGAATGATTTTACATTTTACCGGAATTGTTCACGGGAGCTTTTTTTCCTTTTCGCGGATTGTGGGCGATTCGTGAAATTCGCAAAATTGTATCCACGGAAAAATTAAGACGTTTACAATAATTAAGGTGCAGACCACCCGTGCACACCCAATACCTTATCAGTCAAACTGTGAAGCAGTAAGCCAAGTTCTGGCACTTATCGGGCGACTTTGGCCCGTAGATGTCAGATGACAGCCGAACTATCAAGAAGCGAGGTCTAACTTTAGCACTTCTTTGGGGAATTAAGGCCAAAATACCTTGACTCTTGCCAAAGGAGGTCGAATTTGACTTTACTTTGGCTTATTCGGCTTTTTCAAGACCCATCACTCCCAGACATATTCCGAGTTTTGACCCAAAGCTCTGTGCTACCTGGGACCATATAAGATCCTTTATAATAATCGTGAATCAGATTAAAAAAAAAATAAACAAAACGGTTAAGGGAATAAAATGCGGTGGTCGATCATCGGGGACGAAATGCGGCATAGCGAGTTATTGATGTAAAATGTGCTCGCATTCGGTAGAGTCGTTTAGGTTAGAAGTGGACAAATAAATAAAATGTTTTCAAACGTAAAAAATTATCGTTGGCTCAAATGCACGCTCTAGTAAACAAATAAGTTGTGACGGCACTTATCAACGACGATCGTCCGCTACATTTGGTGAAAGGCACCGCCCCAAGTACTCACAAATTGGGAGTCGCGAGATAGGTGGTAAAGATCAAAGGAAATTGACCACTAAATTAATGGGTTATACGGCTATACAGTTTAACGGTGAAGAAAATTTTGACGTAGAATTTTGAAGAGAAGTACACAATGGTTTCTAGGCTAGGCGGCGCTAAGTACCGCCCAATATAGAGGGCAGAGCCACCGCAACGCCTTCGAGCAAGGAACGTTTTGAGTGGTTCGGCCAGAGAGGGGATCATAATAATGAAGATTATGTATATTGTGATTTATATTATAATTTATATGTTGATTTATATCAGAAGGGTTTTCTACAATGCTTTAAACCGAACTTTTCTGAAAAAATATGCTCAAAAATGTATTTTTATTTATCGTCTGGGAATAATTTATTGTTCTCTATATGCATTTGTTTTGCATTTAAACAAAGCCATCACCGAGAAAAGAAGAGTTATATGAGGTTGAACAAGAACACGCAGCAGTGGTCTTCTGGGCAATTGTGAAAGTTTAGTTTTCTTTCTACCATTCATTTCGTTCATCAGTTGCGTAACTTCCGATTGGAAGTGTGCAACACCAGGTGGGGGCGCGCCGCTCCGCCTTGACAGCTCGTTGGTCGCGCCACCAAAAACAGCGTCTGCGTAAAAGTATTTACACATGGGGCGTAAACGGAGAAGCACGAGGAAGCACGAGGAAGCTAAACGTTCCTCTACGCTTTGACGCAGTGCTAGTTCGGTACAACCCAAAGCATCCGCTAGCACTATCGTGTAATTGCTGCACCTGTTGGGGTGGGCGCAGTTTTTTCCGCATAAAAAATGGTGGTTTGGCAGTGAAGATTGCTTACGCATTTCGAACATTGGGGAACAATGAGCATAATTATGCACTTGTAAATCGACAGCGAAAGGCTCCCCGTGTGTATGGGATTAAACACTCCCATTGGTATATCTTTGGAAGAAAATTTACGATCTTGACAGGTCGAAAATTTATCTATGACATTTAATAAACAGGGAAGGTAATGCAACGGATTATTTCATAAAGGATACTGCAATAAAGCTTGTTGCTAAGAACGTGTGATTACAGGCACGAGTTTGGACCAAGCATCGATAACAACAACTCCAAACGGTGAAGCCGCCTTCAAGTATTAAGTAATGCTGACGAGCCAGTACAACATGATCACGTACTTCTCCTCAAAGTCGTCGAGAATCTGCCTTTGCAAATAGAAAAAATTGCCAGGCTGACTAAGCAAGGCCCGACACTGTCAAGTGTATTGCAATGAATACACTCTAGATGGCCACAAAAAAAAAAACTTTGAGCAGCTTTTGCACGGTTTGCGGTGAGGCACACAAAACTTGCTTTGCACCGAGACTTAATTCTGTGGTGCTATGGTGTGGTGGTTCGAGAGTCGGTTACAAAAATGATATTGCAGTTGCTGCGTGCCAACCTGACGGGAAGGACTGTTATAAAAGTGTTGGCTTGGCCATACATTTGATGGACTAGCCAACTTTGATGCTAGCTAGCTTTGATGGGGGAGATCGAAGACATTGTACGACAATCTCTACATTGCCAATAACGCAAGCAGATTCACTCGAAAGCACCAGTCGACTTTTTGTTAAAGCCAGATCAGATACGCAACCGCCTGCATATAGACTTTGGGGGGCCTGTACGAGGGTAGAATTACTTTATTTTGGTGGATGCGTTTTACAATTCGCCCGAAGTCAAGATCACGTAGTTCACAAAATCCGCCTCCGTAATCACGAAAAAGGGGAAGCTGTTCGCAACTCATCGGTTGCCAGATGCACTTGCGTCCGGTAACGTAACGGGCACCACAAGTGGGGAAGGCAAATGTTTTTTTTTTTTCTAAGCTTAATGTTATTCGTTTTGTTTCCACAGCTCCGAGAAAGGAACAGAGAGAGATGGCTTGCGAAAGTGGAAATACAAGCAATGTACGGTCAGGAAGAATGTTGCGGGAAGTATACTCTGGCTTACAGAAACTCCTCCTTGGTGCTTGGGTAATTTAATTCTCCTTGATGCTTGGGTAATTTAGCAAGAAGTTTATGAGAGCGCAACCTAAAATATTTGCTTTGGTAGGGCAGGTGAACTGGTAAACTTGAGAGCTACTGCCTTTCTATGAAACATGACGATAGCATACATGAACAAACGTGATCCGGGCCGAACACTTAATTGCCTCTAGCTAAATGGATCGCACATTCTTACCTTTGTAGGTATGAATTTGCGAGGCAACGAAAACCAACATCTATATTCAGCATCGACACGCGCAAACGAACCAATGAAGTCAGATAGAGCAACATAGTTTACGTGGGACGTTAGGCTTAGGCCAGTTCCGCTTGGAAAACAAGCACACGCACAGCCCTTGCGAAGGCGCGTACTTGAGACAGTTTTTTGTGCAAAGTACGTCTGTTGAGGAGAACTTCCGCTAAACACCTCGTTGAAAACTAGACGATTCGCACTCATAAAAATAGACAAGCTCGACGAGCTGCGCTCGTTGAGAATTCTGGAGACGCCGGCAGCCTTGTTTGTTATCTGCCGTCTGACTTGCGGCGCGATGAAAGGAAGATACCACGACGTAGTTCCCAGCAGACGGAACCCCGAGTTTTTTCCGCCCGCCATATATATCGCCGCGCGCAGTACTTCCGATACGTGGCGAACGGACGCGGGCATGCGCACAGGTCAGTTAGTATGACACGTCAGTAATGATACAACTGCGTGATAACAGTCAGGATGACCCCATATTATAGTTTCACACCAATGTGGAAAGGGCGACCTTGGGATACTTTTGAAAATAGTGACTATCTAGATTATTTGTTTCTGAAACAGAAACAAAAAAAAAAATATATATATAAATATTGTCAACCGCATCTCCAACCAATGAGATACGAGAAATGGAGCGTAGTTAGCTACACTCCTGCGCGGGGCATAGAGCGGGCTACCTTCACCTATATGGCGTTTAACGCCGTAAATATTACGGAAATATCTTTTTATTTTTGTCGTGGAAAAAATGTAGCAGAAAATACAGGTACACAATACGCCCTTTCAAACATTTTTTTTTTCAAATTACAGTGTTCCTTTAAGGAGTGGAGTGAATGTAGATTTTTAAGGAAGTTGCTTGACATATCCGGGCAGAAGATTCCATAGTTAGTATCTATTTGCGGAATGTAAAAAAGTTTTCGGTCTTCTCGGTTGTCTTTTTTGGATTGTTTTATTTTTAACCAAGAGGCAAAGTAATTGTCCTTTAAAATCATAAATATACTTTGACTACTTACTTTCAATAGGTTAAGTTCTGGCAGCTGTTTTTGAAACACCAGGCTTTCAATCTCGGTTTTCTACGCAATGTTCCACAGCATCATTATATTAAGTTATTTGTCCTTTTTTCTTTAGGCTGAAATAGGATGAAGTAATAATAAAAGTGTACAGGATCAGCCCAATAATTCATCAATGTAAAAACGTGTGATTCTGATACTGAGCACACGTGTTTCAAATATCGAATGTATCTCCACTATCGCTCTTATCATAACTATAGGACATCGAACTAACCTAACCGATCCTAATCTATCCGGGTATCAAAAACGTGTTCCTGATATCTTAAGAATGTTCGACTGTCGATAATCGATAAATAAGTTTATCATCGACCGATAATCTATCATCCGGACGATCGTCGATCATCGGGTAATGAATATGATCTATTGCTATACTCCGTTCACCCTTAAGCTGAGACGGCAGCCCAGGCTTTATCCACGAGAGCACGAAATCGCTGGATTGAAATGAGCTTTTTGGAGAACGAGCGTTCGCACTATAAAAACCGCCTCAAAGCCAGGAGTAGCTCGCGCTTCCAGCTTTGGTTTTAATCTGAGCTTTAAGAAACACTGCAAGGAAAAAAGGAACTTTTGAAGGCATAAATACGACACGTATTTCTCTTTTAAACTTTTTTCTTCAAGAACAGATTTTTTCGCTCAATATCGACGCCGTTAGATGCAATTGAGGTGGAGGTCCCAGCCGGCTCATAAAGCCCGCCCACAAATTAGTTGCCCCGCCCATTACTACCGAATTGGCTTGGCTGCTCGACCGAATAGGCTAACAAGCATAGTGTCTCTGTTTCACGCCGTCCGGTGCGTCTAGTCTAGGAGTCTTACACCGCCTGCTAGTCGTGCGAGCAGACGAGTGGCAACCTCCGGCTTCGTCTGCTATTTCACCGCCTTCTATCAGCGACTGAAATGCCTTGAGGCGCATACACGCAAGCTAGGCTTCGGCGTCCGTTGTCGCCTATGTCCGTCTGCTATTTGTCCGCCGTCTAAAAGCTTCTGCAACGCTCAGAAAACGCGGCCATGAAAGCGGCGTTCTAGCGTTTCATCAAGCACGACCCACTGTCCATTAGAAGCGTCTGTCAGCGTCTATCGGTGTGCGTAATAGGCAACCCAGATAGCTAATAAAATAAAAAAATATGCGGCCTTTCTAGCCTGACTCCTTTTATATTTTTTTTTTTTCACATGGCTTCCGCGAGCAAGGTGCGTGAGCATCACGACGCCATATTAAAATTTGACGTGAACATTTTTGCTTTGGTAAGCCAGGTGCACTGCAAAACGTAAATGCGTGCCTTTTGAGGCGCAATGATGGGAACATAAACACACATTATATGCGAGCTGAACGCCCAATTGCCTCCAACGAAATGGCTTGCAAATTCTTACGTGTGTAGGTATCGTTTATATATTGAAACCATGTTCCCAATCACGACGGTCGCACTATTCACAGAGCAGCGGGCCCGCTTCTACGGGAACCAACACCTTTATTCAGCATCAACTCCCTCAAAGATCGAAAGCAAGCCAGATTGATCAAAATAGTTGTTCAGGGACGCGAGGCAAAGACCGGCCCCGATGCGAGAACAAGCGTCTGCACAGGGGTTCCGAAGTTGCGTTCTTGTGTCAGTTGTTTGTCGCAAATTACTTCGATTGAGGAAATCTTCCTCTAAAGGCCTCTGTAAAATCAAAACCTGCAGCATTCATAAAAATTGAGGAGCTCAACGAGCTTCGCCCATTCAGCACCTTCCAGAACACGGCAGCCATGTTTTTTAACATTTCACAGCAAATCGGGAAAAGCAATCCGATAAAAACTTTGAAAACATAAACGCCAGTATCTTAATTATTTGTCTCAAACAAAAACAAAAGATCGATTAAAATACTATTACGCACTGAATACAAACTGAACACCCAACATCTCACACGTAAATTGCCCTTCCAGCCCATGAGATATGTTATCACCTTCTAAGAATGGGGAAGGGGCTTAGCAGGCAACGACCTCCCCCTTCTGCACGAAAAGTACTTCTAACGACGTAAATATTCAGCGAAGATGTTTTGGGGAAAAATAATTTACCATATACTTGTACAATTTCTGCCTTAAAAAAAAATTCTTGCAGTGTAAATTAAAAAAAAAAAAACACTGAAAGAAAGCAAAAACATTTTCTTGAGGCCGCAGATAAAACACGCATTTAAAAACAAATCGCGCACTATTTACGCCGTTAGACGCAATTTAGATGGAGAACGTAGAGGTTGCTTTTTTATTGACTGTTTAGCATATTTGAGAACCAAATCATTAATAGCTGCGTTCAATTTACTCACAGCTCCTGCACCAGAAAAGTGAAGGGCAGTCTACTTCCGGTATGTGTATTTACATACGACCTACATCTTTCTGCACATCGCCCTACACTTTTCTGCACTGGTGCAGGAGGTGTAAGTAAATCGAACGCGCCTATTATATAGTCAATATTGATTTAAAATACACATTCAGATTGCTTCACCACCTTTGGTTTGTAACGTTAACAAGAATGAGTGCCGGCGTCTGCGGAGTGCTGAACAATCGAACCTCGTTGAGCTCGTCAGTGTTTATAAGTTCGAGTCGTTTTGTGTTCACCGAGGAGTTTAGACGAAGATCTCTTCAAACGACGTAGTTTGTGACAAAGTGCCGGAAATACGCGTCTCCGGAAGCGCAGTGCGAATGCTTGTTCTCGTAGCGGGACTGGCCTAGGCCTAGGGTCCCAGATAGACTACTTGGATCGACCAGGCTTGATTTCTTTCTTCGCGCGTGCTGATGCTGACAAAGATGTTGGTTCTCGTAAAACCGCCTCCGCTGCTTTGAGGATTGTGCAACCGTCCTGATTGCGACCATGATTTCAACACCGACAAGATACCGACAGAGGTATGAATTTGCGAGCCATTTGGTTCGAGCCAATCGGGAGATCAGCTATATTCAATTTTGTCTCTGTATGTCCCCGTCATTGCTCCTCGAAGGGCAAGCTTCCAGTTTTGCAGTGCACCTTACATATCAAAGTAAATATTTTACGTCGCGTTCAATTGCGCGTCACGAAGCTCACCCGCCTCGCTCGCGCATGCCAGGGCAAAAAATAACAGGAACATTAAAGCTAGAAAGACTGCTAAATTAATTTGCTTTAATTATTTTTTGTTCTCTCGGCCGCTTATTACTCATATCGATAGACGCTGAGAGACGCCATTATCGAACCGTGACTCTGCACGGCGCGACGCAAGATCTCCGCTTTCATGATTCCGACTTCTGAGCGATGCAGAATTTTTAAGGCAGCGGATGAATAGCAGACAGACGCAGGCTAAAACGGACGCAGACGCGCAGCTTTCGTGTCCGTGTCTCACGGCATTGCAGTGACTATGGAAGGTGGTGAAATAGCAGACGATGCCGGAGGCTGCCGCTCGTCCGCTCGCACGGCTAGCAAGCTTTGTTAAACTTCTAGACTAGACTCACGGGATGACGTGAAAGGGAGACACTTTGCGTGTTAGCCTGTTTGGTTTAGCAGTCATGTCAGTCCAGCAGTAATATACCTCTGATCTATGAGGGGGGCTTTTAAAGCGGGCTGTGACCTCCACCTAAATTGTGTCTAACGTCATAAATATTTCACGATTTGTTTCTTTTTTTTTTTCGTGAAAAAAAAAATTTAAAACAATACGTGTCTCACCTATGCCCTTAAAACACGTTGGTTTTCTAGCAGTGTTTCTTTAAGGGTGATCGGAGTATAGTCGCCGATAGCTGTGACGTCCTGTCACGTGTTAGCTGAGCATTCTGATATTCTCTCAGAAAAGACTACTCCTGGCGCTTGACCTTCCGATGGTTTCAAACCGGAGTCCTCGATCTTTTGGTGTTTTTCGATTGAACAATGTCTTGTATTATTCTACAAATTTTTGCTGCATTAGATTTCGATTATTTTTCACTTCGTCTTGGTAATCTATTTTCCACGATTTGGTTAACGCTAGCGTATTGTTTTTCCAGCGCGAAGGCCCGCTTCGGGGGCCTTTTTCCCACCAGTAACTTCTCAGCTCGGTCTGAGACAATCGCCCCTTTGTATTTTTCTTGATCAATAATTTTGTGATTCGCCTTAACAGTGGTAATGTAATTTTTAAAGACGCCCGCTGTGTTTCCTTCTTCGCCGAGAAAAGAAGCCTTTGTATATCAAGGAGTATTTCGATCTCCACTTTTCCCTTCTCCCGCTTTGTTTCAGATGCCAGTTCTATTGCGTCTATTTCTACTTGTTGTTTCAACCATTTCCACACTCCACAAATCTCAAGATCTTCATCTTTTTAATTTACTGTTTTTTACTTTCCATCCTCTCAGGCCGTTTCCTAACGTCTAGCACCTTCGCGATGAACTGCCGCAACTCCCACAAAAACTACAACACTTCTGGTGTTGACCCAAGGTAAACGTCACAAAACTGTGGCCACTAAACGTCACAAAATTATTGGCATAATCACTACGCTGGGGAAAGTGTTGAGTACATTAGCGAAATTAAGTAATAAAAGAGCGTAATTCGTTAGCTTGAAAGTAAACTAACGCGTTACAGAGCTCCGTTAACATTTTGCAAACGTAACGAAATACCGGTGTCGTAACTTTCCAGGACTACAACACTTTACTTTTACGTTAGTTTGTTGTTGCTTTGTGTTTCACTTTATAGTATGGAACATCCGCTTATAATAAACCGCTTCAATATACTTCGGCAACAATTCACTTGTTGAGAGTGATTATTTTATCATTCATTTGTACTCTGCAGCGCGGGAGCATTACAGCAGAGGAGTGGGGTACACATCACATTAATACGTTGGAAACTCACACAAACACCGCAAGCAGGTAAGGATTCTAAAAGATAGTGACGACATTCTGGTGACGGTCGCCGTTCAATGCTGCGATAATCTTCCAACTTGTTAGCTGGGCCAGCTTGTTTCTCTGTCCTCTGCAAGATCTGTTATGTACAGTGCGCCGCAATATGAAAGACCCACTCGGAGCGCGTGGCCGAGCACTCCGAGTGGGTTTTTCATATTTCGGCGCACTGTACTATATCATCGGACACTTGACGCTCCGCGAGCGCGATTCGGATAATTGAACATTGCGCATACGCCTGCGTGGGAAGAAGAAACCACTCTCTGAAAAGAACGACCGAATGCACGCCACGTAACGGGCACAAAATAGACCTCTTCTTCAAATCAAAGTTAACCGAGAAAAATAAACGTTATTGTATTCCTTCACAAGCCAACATCGCATTCCAATTAATGACACGTCAGCAGTCCCCTACCGGTGACACACTTGTTTTGATTCAAAGTTTGTGAACGTCAATTCTTCCAAACTTAGAGTTCCTACTTTCTGATGTCGATAGAATGATAATATATTTGTTTTGAAGAGAAAGATGTGACCAGCTGGAGTAGCTAGGGACGCTGACGCCAAATGCTTCGAGCGGGGGTAGATTCTTGCCTTCTGAACGGATGTCTCTTTCCAGCCAGACGGCTGCTCAAGGTATGGTGACGGTGCTCTTAGCAGCTTCTTCTATACATAGACTGCACCAGGGATGCTTAGGGGTTACATAATTTCGCGGCTTTTGGGGTCGGTCGTGTAAACGTTAAATGTGTCTTCCGAGGGAGTTTTAAATGACGCCGCTTCTACAATGCTTTGTCGAGGTTTCTTTGCTACTTTTACGTAGTGTAAAGAATAAAATTATTTAGTTTCCAAACAAATATGCGACCATTTTTAATCAAAAGTACCAAATAACGGGTAGCGTAATTTGATGGCTGATAACGTAAATTGAAAACAACATTACTTTGCTCCTGAGCCATTTGGGAGTTTAACGATACTTTGGTAACAATTGAAAGCCGTTTAAAATACTCTATGATGCGAAATTAGAGCGCAGCTCTTGAGGAGAAGGAGGGGAGGGTATGGAAGGGAGGGTATGCCCCTCCACCTCCTCCGCACACTCCTCTCGTCCTCTCCTATCCCCCTCCCATTCAGCGGGAGTTTTTAGCGAAATGTACGGGTAAATTTACCGGGGAATTTAGCGAAACTTTCCTCAATAAATTTAGTGGAATAAGTTTCCCCTCCAAATTTAGCGAGTTAAGTTCCTCGCTAAATTTAGCGGGGAAATCGACATAACTTTACCACAACACCAGTTCAGTTTCCCCGATAAATTTAGTGGGGAAAATGTGACGTTCCATAATGCAACGCGCGTGGTTACGCCGATGCCGACGGCGGCACCGCTCAACCCGGAAACGGGTGCTTAAGAGCTGCGCTCTAGAACTAACGCATTACCAGTAACGTCGATATTGGAACGCGTTAGTTCCGACACTGGTGGGAAACTATCTCTCCTAAGACATTGGCATCAATTCTCATAAGGCTGCTCCCTTGTTAATTTTTGAAGATTACACGGTGTCCACTGGCCTAGCATTGTGCAGCATCTTCAAGCCCATCAACTTTATTTATTTAGTTGAGCAATAATTGTTCGGTCTTATCTGTAGTTCGCGCTTTACCTGTTGGTCTTGATTCGTAGACACACAGTTAAAATTCCACAGCAGTATAAGTAGTCTATCCGTCTCCAGGTAGTCTGTCCGCCGCTAAGTTTCTACAATCTGCGCGTAAGTACATATCACCTCCATTTTATTGCGGAGAAGGAAACGTCGCAGAGGACTCGTCGTCCTGATTCGCAGCATATAACGCGCTCCTTAATGATTCCGGCTACCTGCCTCAACAATTAACAACACCCCTCTGACTTGCCAAGAGAATGCCTCCCGGGCAAGTTGTACAGCGAAATAAAAGGTTCCACCATCACCTCGGTTTGACGTTTGCTTTCCACTTTGGTCTCCTGAACTGCTAGGGCATCCAAATCGACCTTTGTGGGAATGCTGTTAATCTGACTCCTTGCGTCGCTCCGCAAGACCCCGAACGTTCATAGTTCCTACGCAAAGACTTAACGCTAGCTGTATCCTGGAGTGGGTGTCGTGAGCCCCGCCTGTCGTTGCTTAGCTTTTAACGGAAACGCAAGGCGGAAACGGGCGCCTAAGAGCGCAGCTCTTAGGCGCCCGTTTCCGCCTTGAGCGGCGTCGCCGTCGGCGTCGCCGTCGCCGTCGGCGTAGGCGTAACCGCGCGGTGCATTATGGGTAAATTTTTCCGAAGCGACCCGAGGTCCTCCCGAAGGAACCCGAGGTCGTCCCGAAGGAACCCGAGGTCCTTCGGGAGGGCCTCGGGAGGACCTCGGTTTTCTTCGGGAGGACCTCCGGAGGACTTCGGGTTCGTTCGGGAGGACCTCGGGAGGACCTCGGGTTCCTTCGGGTGTTGCATGCAACAGGTTGCATGCAACCTGTTGCATGAACTTGTTGCATGCAACTGGCATGCAACCTGGGTTGCATGCAACCTGTGGCATGCAACTGGCATGCAACGAGTTGTATGCAACCTGTTGCATGCTATCCAGGTTGCATGCAACCTGGTGACGTCATCGGCATCCGCATCGTCATCGTCCTCATTACTGATGACGTCATCAGTGACATCACTGATGACGTGATCGGCATCCGCATCGTCATCGTCATCATCACTGATGACGTCATCAGTGACGTCACTGATGACGTCATCGGCATCCGCATCGTCATCATCATCATTGATGACGTCATCAGTGACGTCACTGATGACGTCATTGGCATCCGCATCGTCATCGTCATCATCACTGATGACGTCATCAGTGACGTCACCGATGACGTCATCGGATCGTCATCATCAAGGTCACGTGAACCCCGAGTCACGTGACCTCCCCGAAGTCACATGACCCCCCCCCCTTTCAGTACCCTTCCCTCCTCCTCCTCAAGAGCTGCGCTCTAATTCGGCGTTACAGGGAGTTGTAAACGGCTTTCATTTTTTTATTCCGGAAGCACTGCTCCCGTATGGAGGTTCACTGTGGGAGACCGCCATAGGGCGACAACGAGAATCGCAGCCTGCCGGCGTATTTTTTTTCTTTTCGGGTAGGTGCTATTGCGGCCTTCGAACTTGTAGCCCCTGTTCCTTGAAACCTTCTGCAGTCTCATCTAGCCTTCTATTCACATTTGCGGGATCTTGTTCCATTGTCTAAACGCCCTCGCTGATTTGGGCTACGGCGTCGGGGCCTCCCAGTCTGCCCCGAGGTTGCCGGCGTGGGTGCGTCCGTTGACGTCCCCTGTGTGTCCTTCTCGGTCCCAACAGGAGTCGCTGCAGGAGTTAAAGGGTTCTTCGCAATCACACACGCCACCTTTGTGTCCTCCGCTTGGGTCGGTGATTTGCCTTTCTCAGTCGACTCTAATGGTTTGAACGACTAAGTCGTCGCTTCTTCCGCTTCAGCCTTGTCCATTATAACGTCCTGTCCTTCGTCGCTGGCTCGGGTGACTACTGTGCTGGCATACGGCAGCACACAACCCTGGGTGACATTACCAAAACCACGGCACTGTGCACCGGGGCACTCGGCAGTCCCGACGAATATGCCCTGCACGATGGCACAGCAGATATAGCGATGCGCGTCCGTGAACAATGACAAAAATAACGCCCAGTTGATTATAACCTGGTGAGGTAAGTTTTTCGGCTTCACTCCTTTGAGCGTCAGTAGGGCGATTCGTGTGGTTTACTCGATGTCCTCGAAGCCGTCCACGCGCCATTTTTCCCTGGTCACCCTGCCAACGGGTCCGACCTTTTCCAAGGCCTTGTAGAGTACATCATTGCGCCCGTCTAAAGCACCCAGTGGAGTTTCACTCTAACTTTTTGTTTGTTGGTCTTTGTTTAAAGTAATTAACAGCTTGCCTTTTACGGTCAGCCAGACCAATTTAAGAAAAAGTTGCTTTGCGGGCACGCTCTTCAGACTGCACATCCAAACGTGGCCGATCTGGCACACGCCGAGCCCTTTGACGTCCATGACTAAGTCCACTTTTTCCACAGACTTCCTTACGTCTCAAATCCTCAATTGCCAGGCGATCCCCTCGCAGTGCAGATGGACATGGTGTTTTGCTTTCTCGAAAACCGGAAGCGTCAGGAGCAGAATTTGATAGTTTGCGGGCACACAAAAAGCCCTCTCACCACAGCCGTCGACGACCGTTATCAAAGCTCGATTGGAGCTCATCATCCGTGCGTCCGCATTCCTCAGCAGCCGCATAAGGAATGCGTCAAGGATGTAACTCTCTCCATGGTGCTTACACCTATACGATCATGTAAGGTGCCTGGACTCGCCGCTTTATGACACTACGCCAAATTCAGAGTATTGTTGCTAATACTCTTACATGGAGGCGCTAAAGATGTAATTGTGAAAAAGTGTGATGACACGCCGCGGGATGGCGCTATGTCCAGTTTGAAATTATTGGTGATATTCCCACAAGGTGGTGCTTGAGATGTACTCGTGGGCAAGTTTGGGGACACGCCGATGGATGTCGCTATGTCTAGTTTAAATTATGTTTGCAGATATTCCCTCAAGCTGGCGCTTGAGATGTTCTCGTGGGAATGTTTTGGGGCTCGCCGGTGGATGGGCACTATGTCCAGTTTGAATAGTTGTTGATATTCCCACTAGATGTAGCGCGTCGCGGCCAATCGCGTCATTTGTGCGGTACCGCGACACCAAGCAGCGTGAGTCGAGTAAATAGATATATTGTCCCTAACATACGCGCACATTAGTTCTAGAAGCTACACGCCCGACTGGGTGGTATCAAACAGCTGCCATCATGCTCTCCCTTTCAGTCATCTACATTATTGTCGTCCGACTTGCTACGTCTCAACCAAACCCGTACGACAACAGCACACTTGAGACTAGCTTCACGAAAGACATTAAAGTTCATCAATGTTCACACACTGTTTAGCAGTACGTGCATGGATGACAGTGTATTATCCCGAGAAAATGTTCGCAAGCTTGGATAAAATGCTCACTCGCAACTTAAATCAATGTCTTAACGAGGCAGTGGTTCATTTGTTGTGGAAACACAATACACAGTGCGAAGACACTTAAAATATATGTTAGTCGATACACCTCTGTCGATGTCCCTTCAATGTGAATTAAATTAGACGATCGGTCGGAGGAAAACCCTCAATTTATGGGATAAATTTAGATTAAAAGGTAACTTTGCGGCTATTGTAATGTTTGATTAAAAATATATAACAGGTTACGTGTGTCTGTGTCACACAAATTTGCAGACGCTATTGGCTATTGTCATACAAATCTGCAGAGGCTACTGCAGTGTAAAGAACATTATCGCAAGCCATTTTTTTTGTTTATTTTTCGAATTAACTTGCCATAACACAATTGTTATGGAATGAATCGTTGTCGCTCCTTTTTGCCGGGCACTCGAGTCGGGAGCACTTCGTTTTCTCAAACACTTCTCATGAATAAAGGCTTTGTTTTGGGGAATTGACACACGTAGCAACTCAGACTCGAAAAGGAAACCAAGAAAGAAATAGTTTTCACTATGAAAACGAGGTTGGAGGAATACGTAATCGGTAATGCCGATACTGTACAAACATAATCGGCGAAGGAGAGTTTGTACAATGTCATAAGAATGTGTCGTTCATCGTATATGCACACATGGTTTCCGATTCGAAATATCGGTTTTTTGGGTTCTGCCAGAGGAGCAGAAGTTGAACAAAATTCGTCTGGTTCTCTTTGGTGACATTAATGGGTGCAGCACCCAGCGTCTTCGCGGGAGTTGGAGTTGCAGTAAGTACAAAACGAGCGTGTTGGTAACAGTAATTAAGCATGAGGAATGTACATAGAAAGGAAGAACATCCATTCTATGTATCTTCCTTATGTTTAATTAATGAGTTGTAGTATTTTGCAATTTTGGGAAGGATGTCTATTCATAGTCTTGTTCTTGCATACTCAAGGTATTTATAGATGTGACTGATATTGGTTTGATGGACGCGTTTTACTATGAAATCATTTTGCTTTCCAAACATGGAATAAAACGTAACTCCATTCTTATTCAGATATGACCCAACTAATTACACGTAAAATTCACGCCCGTGGTCTGCGTGTTGAAACCTACTTTTCTTCATCAGCAAAAGATAATTTCAAGCGCACCCACAATCTGTTCTCCCAACACCTGAAAATGGAGAGAACGGATCGATCACAAACAAAATTTTTGTTTTTCCATGATTATATTTGCAAATATTCGAATTTCGACAAGGTCCGCCTAAGACGTCTGAAAGTTCCAGGGACAACATTTTGCGGTATCGACGAGAGCGGTTGGTTTCCCTTAACTTGGTGTAGGCGATGAATCCTTCTAAATCTTTTCCGCCGTTATTCGTCGCTAGTGGCGGGCAAGTCTTGTGGCACCACCGAAGGATGCGGGATGAGCTGCTCTATAACAGACTGCTTTGCTTTTCTTCTTTGGCTACCACATCTCGTCTTCTGCGCTGAGAATGAGTGCAAACTGTTGACAGGTCCATAAAGCTGTTAATTACGACAAAAACTTCACCAATCCCCCAGGGACAATACGTGTCCCACAAACAAGCAACTTTACATCAGGGGCACAAGCAAATACCTACTAAATACTCGCCAAGGACCCCTCAAACTTCTTTCTTTGAAACAAAGGAAATGTGGAGAAAATAGCTCGGCCTTGCAGTGAACATCGTCTAACCTATATTCCTAGCCTTCTCGATCAGACTTCTAGATATCCGTGGAGCAGGGATTAGCAGCACCAACTGCAGCGGCAACATCGAAGGTCAACCGTGAGAGCGGCGATTCGGGTGATTCCAGCTGCTCTTAGGAGCGTTTCGTGAAATGGTTTGAACCGACGATCCTCGTCGTCTGTTCGATCCTGCTTTGACCGTTTTTTTCTTAAGGCGATCGCACTTTGCTCTGATTGTTGTCACATTTTTCTGTCCAGTAGCTTTGCCACACGTGCAAAATGAACGGGAACTGGCATCGGTGTTGCTCGCGAAATTAAGTAAGATAACATATATACGATATTCGATTCTTAAATAGCCTTCTCTTCGATTATACTTTCTAACGTGTGGGGATCCTATGTGAGCACCGGTTTTAACAAGTTTAGAAACGATCGTCATTTTCACTCTCTGTATGGTACACGATTTCTGGTTTCTCGTCCGGAAAGATGCTTGTTCTCAGACGTAAATAAACGGGTCAAGTTTGCGACAGGTCGACCACAATCTAACTGGACGGTGTTTTACATGCGTCCGAATATATACTCGAAAGGACATGGCCTCTCGTCCCTCCGAAGAGCTGTCGAGGTAGGACTTAGAGTTGACCGACAATATTGACCGAAAGGAATATCATAACAGCCGTAGAATTTAAGTTGATTTTTTCGAAAATATGAATTTTGGTGAAATATCTTCTGAGTAATGAAAATTGTGGAGGCGTTGTAGTCGAGAGCAGTGCTGATTAAATAGTCGATCTACCCTTCAGTTATGTTCTATCGGAAAGTCGTCATAAATAATTCGCAAGTTGTTTTTGGAATCCAAATTTTGTGGAATGTCCTTCGTGGTCACGACGATGGGTTGATATTTAAAAAAAGAAGATTTCTAGTAAGCGTACACAAAGAGAATGGCATCCAGCTTCTTATAACACATTTACTTTTTTATAACGCAGAAATTTATGAATATACATGCTTCTACCTGATTTCGAAGAAGCAATCACTGTGACGAACGTTGGCGTCTCAAATCGAGATTTTTCGACTACGAGCATAATGGCGACTCGTTTGCAATCAGTAACGGCCGCGTATCCACCAGTTTTGATATACTCCTGATAAAATTAGCCATTTTCTTAAAAAAAAAGGGACGATGAGTTAGATGGCGCTGGTTTATCATACACTCTCAGAAATAGGGGGTTTACAGGGATACACCCCTTGTCCCATGTGTAACACCCCGAAAATATATTTCCTCGTTCTGTCTGCTGACGTCGTGCTGGCGATACCAGCTGTTACGAGCAGCTTGATTGCTGTTTGATATAAGTTACTACATAGCTAATGCGCGTATCAAAGACTACGAAAAACAATCACTGAGGTTTTGCAGCAGGGGCAAAAAAAGCTTTATTGTCTAACTGTAGCCTTTATTGAGTACATTACCTATTTTTATAAATAGTATCGCTCAACTATTAAGCCGCTCGTAAGCGTTGGTATCGCCAGCTCCACGTCGGTGGGCAGAACGTCAAATTGCAGTTTTGCGGTTTTACATATGGGACAAGGGGTACACCTCTGTACACCACCTATTTCTGAGAGTGTAGCGATGAACTCACAAGGAACCACCGCGATGCTGTCAAATTCCCTACTACTGCGCAACCGTTCGTCAGTTTGTAAACAAATTGCCTTAGAGCGCAGAGCGGAAAAAAATTAAAACCCAATACGATGCATG
Source organism: Ixodes persulcatus (assembly GCA_013358835.2). Taxonomy (NCBI): domain Eukaryota; kingdom Metazoa; phylum Arthropoda; class Arachnida; order Ixodida; family Ixodidae; genus Ixodes; species Ixodes persulcatus. The sequence continues at coordinate 4,391 of JABSTQ010001396.1, read as the reverse complement.
ATATGAAATTTTCTAATGTACAATCTGTTAGATTTAGACAAGTCTACTTCTCATCATTTCGTAAAAATGTTGCCCCGACAACAATAACCGACGGACGTCAAAAAGAATTTTTAGAGCATGTCACTACACGTGAACTGAGATAAAAAATATTTGAAAACCGTGTATTTGTTTTAACACTGCCGCCGCCGACCCCTTGCTGGAGAACCTCCTTGACAAGCTGAACTCCCTGCGATCGTCGTCAAATTTCGCTGAGATCGATCTGATTCCCAGTGACGTCAAACTGCATTTGTTAGACATTGAATGGTTAGGTACACGTTACGTGCGATCCGTCTTCGTGTCCCTACAGCTTGCAGACGACATTGTCGAGGTATTTTTACCGAAACGCTTTTTAAAGCTCAGGGAAGTAAAAACTTGAAATTGTGCGTCACATGTCGGGATAAGGTCTGCAGTAAACCAAGGGTGACCGGCAGTCACCCATCATTGTCTTCTTGAAGTCTTATATTTAGGCTTTTACAGTGAAGCTGTGCATGGCTACACTCCGTTTCACCTTATGTTGTACCACAGCGAAGGCTGGAAGCGCGAGCTCATAGCGTTGGCAGCTGCCCTTTGTGCACGAGAGCTTGTGCCGCCGAGATGTGCCCTAGAGCAAGGAGCTCGCGCTTGTAGCCTTTCCTGCGGTACGACACAAGGTGAAGCCGAGTATTAGCGGCGAGTTGTTTTGGCGGCGCCCTCCTATGGTTACCCCTTGTGACGTCATTACCTTCTAAACAACAAGTTCGATGGCGTTTGTAAATAGAATGGTGGAAGCTTGAAATCATTGCGCTCTCAAAGGAACTCTGCCAACACCGTCAAAATTAAAGTTCTTTCATTCCTCTTATTTCCGTTGGTAAAAATCTTTTTCTGACGTCATAGTCAGCGTTCGGCCAATCGTGGAAGGCCGACCAGAGCGACGCTTTCGGTCGCGCACTTCGCCAATAGGGTTACGTGGATTTTTCAGTGCGTGAAAAAAAACCTCTACCATAGCTTCAGGAGGCTATGACTCTACGCTCGCACCACCGAAAGCGCCGCACGTGCGCGCCTTCCCCGTATAAAAGATTCGAAGTAAATAACCGAAAAAAAAACGTTCACGAACGCGCGTGCGGGATGCTATTTGTTTTAGGCTTTTGCTTTAAAGCAGCTTCTGCTGCAGACGTGGACACGTGAGGAATATGGAACACCATTCGTGCATATTCCTTGATGCTTAGATAATTTAGAAATACCCCAGGCAGCACACAGTATTGGGCCAACATTGGTTTTGGTGTGGCAAAGAATGGCCCAACAATGGCCCAACTGAGCCATATGTTTCCCAATCTTGGAATCACATTGGACAATATTGGACTATCAAAGCCAATGGTTTTCCAATATTGGCGATACGTTGGCATAGGCTGGTCAACATTGGACTGTCAAAGCCAATAGCTTTCAAATATTGGATATACGCCGGCATAAGTTGTCCAATATTGGACAGTCAGAGCCACTGGCTTTCTGATATTGGCTATACGCCGGCATAAGCTGTCCAATATTGGACTGTCAAAGACTATAGCTTTCCAATATTGGATATACTCCGGCATAACCTGTAAAATATTGGACTGTCAGAGTTAATGGCTTTCCGATATTGAATCTACGCTGGCTTAAGCTGGTTAACATTAAACTGTCAAAGCCAAGACATCACCAATATTAGTGATATCTTGGTATAGGCTGGTCAATATTGTACTGCCATTGCCAATGGCTTATTGATATTTGTGTCGCCTAGGCTCTAGACCCACGACCCTCTTTTTTGTCTTGCAGAGGTAGGAAAGTGGAAAAGAGTCATTCATGCGCTCGCTCGGGGCGAGAATTTTATTTAACCAACTTCATGTGGCGTACGTCGCCGGTGCTTTGTAACAGCAATCACAAATACATCCTTAGCTGCCTATAGGACTATTGCAGTTTTTTTGCCGGCTGCTCTCCCTTCACATTGCCTTACCTCGGCGTTTACAACTTAATTCAGTTTTTTTAGATTTAATTATTTCTGTCTTTTCCAGTGTATTTTGTATGTATATGCATTACGTAGCGTTAACGTCTTCTACTTTGCTCGTGCCGCTGCCATGTTTGTAGTTCTTTCTGCGTGCTCAATTTTTTTATATTTAATGTTTCTTTGCATATTTCGTCATTGTCGACGCAGGTGTCACCAAACATAAAGCCGCCGCTTACGCCGCAACCGAGGTGACTTCTACTCTCAGTTTTACGAGAGTTTATAGCGCTATAAAGTCGTCTATTGGACTGGAATGAAGTCTCGAGAGTGCTGCTTCGACTGCCAATGCAGGTATCATCAGTGTAGGCAGAGAAACGACGTTGCAATCGTGACGCGAGAGCATACTGCGCCTCGAGCTGGCCGACCGCGCTCGCTCTGCGAAAATTTGAGCGTGGGACTCTCGAGCCCCGTTAGCTTACTGAAGTTGCAAGACGCTACTTTGTCGTCGCGAATCCTCTGCCCTTCGAACGGTCGTGAAGCCGTTGCGCCCGGCGTATACCCTACGCAGCATCTTTCAGAAACCGTCAGCGCAGCATCGCAACCTTCTGTCTGCGAGCGTCGGCGATTCATCGTGTGTTGAACGTCGGACGATGTGCTGTCCGTGTTGTCTTTTATGTGTAACTCTTTCGTGAAACTTTTTGAAGTTTAAAAACGCGAACCTAACAGTGTACAAATAATTTTAAATTTATTGATAAAAATAGATAAATATTTATATTTATTTATTTATTTATATGTGGACATCGTGCGCAAAAAATAGTCGCGCTAAGTTTTTCATTCTAAATAACAGTGTGGGTTGTACGACGTACAAAATAGTGTTTTCAAACGGCCCCGTTTAGAATCACTTTTAGGCTGGACAGCTTCTTTAGAAGTTCAAAAGCTGGCTTTCAAAGAGCTGTCCTGTTCAATCGGTATTGACAACAGGACAGACGCTATGCGTGTTTTAGGCCAATCGTGTCTCCGGTTAGGGTCACCTGACTACAGTCTCGAAGCTGGTGATAAGGCAGAGCACGGAACCTGCCAGCCCAAGGCCACGCATAACATCCACTGCACTATCAATCTTGGGTACAAGTGGCAAATCCTTTCGCTGTGTTCATTGTTGAGATGCCCCTGAAGATTAGCCTTTGTAAGCGCACCCCGTTCTGGCCTGCTTCCTTTCTACTCGTTCTCTCGTTTTCTCTCTCTCCCTAAGCTGAAGGCGTGGTAGACGGTGCGTACTCGCCGCACCAATGAACCGTGTACTTTTGATCACTTGAATCTGCTCTCTGTGCGCGGGAAACGGCAGAAGCGTGATCACGTGGTTTGATGGATGACGCATTAGCGGTTGACAAACCCAGAATGGCTGAAGAAGGTCGGACCTAGTTTGGCGTGCGATGCGGCCTGCGGGCCTGCTGTGGATTTCGCTTCTATGGTAAATGGTATCTCGTTCGAAAAGTCCTACCCGTATCGATTTCTTCAAAAAAACGCAAGACATTCTTGTGAATCGTTTAGTGTTCGGTTCGGCAAACGGCAGCGTGTGCTACATCGTGTTGAATCTTCACGGATCACTTCCTTCAAGTTTGTGTGGTTGGTCTGCAGTGCCCGTGTCGACATCTACCTTGGATTACATCTTTCAAGTCCGGTATTTGCAACGTAAGAGCGCTGCAACCTACTTGGTGATCATTGTCCGTTCTTCTACGTATATACTCTTCCGAATAACCTCTAGAACTAGGCAGTGCCTATCTCCTGGCAGCCGGGAGAATAATATTTCTGCAATCTTACCGACAGTCACATGCCATAATGTCTGAAATAATGTCACAACTGTAGGTAGAATACTGACTTCCTTATTCACCCTCCGTTTCGCGAAAACACGTTTCGTGGCCACCTTTTCGTGAATACACGTTGCGTCGACATTCACCTTTCATCGACATTGTTATGCGAATTGCATGCTGTAGGGGCATTTTATCGGGCGTGTATTCCTGAGGCGCAACGTTTCCTTGACATTCGTTACAAGAATTTCACGCTGTAGGGGCATTTCAAAGCGCGTGTATTCCTGAGGCGCGTGCTCACAGAACCAGCCCACCCTTACACGCCGCTTCATGGTAAGTCTGCAACAATTCTTTGCAAAAAAAAACAAAAAGCTATTCTGAGTTTTTTTTTTGTTTTATGAAACATCGCGTGTTGATGAAACTATCTGTCGATGAAATGTCGTTCGATGAGCTGATTGCACCGCCAATGAGGGGCGACTACAGGTAGAATTTCGGGGAAAAAAGTCTGCCAGCTGTCGGGAGACTGGACACTACCCAACAATTACCCCTGTTGTTGTTTGCTTTGCAATTTATTTGTTCCAAAATCACTCTAATGC
>JABSTQ010001395.1:0-20818 GCA_013358835.2 Ixodes persulcatus | reverse complement strand
ACCCGAAGTCCTTCCCCTTCTGCTTTACGACAGCACCACTCAATGGAACGTCTCGTGCCCGGGTATTTATAAACTAGGAGAAAACTGCCTTGTCCACGTCTGGGTATAGGTGGCGGGCTCCAGCAGCTTCCGCTCGGCACTTGTGCCATTCTTCAGAGCACGTAGGATACTCTGCGGTACCTCGAATCGGGCCGCAACACCCTTCGTTTCGCCGTTCAAAATGGCTTGCAGGTTTTACAGCTTCTCTTCAAGTGAAAGCATCTTGCGTTTACCACCACTCATGGAGACAAAGCACGTGAGAGCGGACAAGTATGTACAGTTGGACGAGCGAAGCCAAGCAAAGCGAAGCAACGAAAGGAGGCCTAAAGACGGACTGGAAAACGCCCGGGCATGCACGAAATGCACGCACACACCCAGGTTACACTTGCACCCTCTGTTGTCTTCGCTCAATACCACGCATCATGCACGCCGCACTCAGTAGAGAGCACCTCGCGGGTATTCTCCAAGATGGCGCCTTCCGCGACTTCGCCTCCCGGATCTGTCCAGATGCTGCTCGAGTCACGCTCGGAAGCCCGTCCGCGTGAAGTAGCATTTTCAGGCACCCGCGGTAAACTTTTTTTTACATTCTTCACTCCTTTTTCGAAATATTCCTTTAGGGTCCCCTTTTTTATGTTTAACAGCGATGGCACTTCGTTATATTGAAATAGCCGGAAAACTGACTTCGTTATATGAGCTAAAATGCATGGTGTTCTATGCCCAAGAAGTTATGAAAAACACGGTGCTTTGTTAAATCGGGGATTTCGTTACATCGAGGTTCAACTCTACCATGTTGCAGACAGAACTTTAGGTCTTACAGGGGTTGCACAGCGACTGAGCTAAAACTCATGATCTGTTCAAGACGATAAAGTTTTGGCAGCACCACATGGACTTTGCACTATTTTATATTAGTGGTAATGGCTTCTAGCTTGCTGCACATAAACTATGTACCCACTTAGCCTCCCCCGTACACGCCGCTTCGCGGCGTCCGGCCGGGAACCCAAACCCCGCTTTCCCCCCCTCCAGCCCCGGAAATAGAGACCCATACCATTTAGTTCAGCAAATTTTCGTCGACAACATTTTTTTTTCAGTGTTATCTGTAAAAAAGAAATGTAAATATCGCCAAATGCCTCAAAAAAGCTAAATGCTCCGAGAAAAAAAAATAACATAAGCCCTCACCGGGGATCAAACCCGCGACCGTTTGCGCCAGGCCGACATCTCGCCACTACGCTACTCCGGACACTTAATAACCACGTTGAAACCATTGCTTATGTTGACGGCGGCAGCGTGCCTCTCCACGAGCTCGTCAATCTGGCGTGAGCGCCGCTGCTAGAGTGTGGATTGCCTGCGCGTTAACAATGTGCGGGCCCCGACACCGCCGAGCAAAACCCCCATCATTCGCCTTTCTAGGCCAAGGCCGCCGTGTATACAAACAAAACGCCGCCTTCGGGCGGCGGCTTCAGGACCCACTAACATCTTTTTAACGTAGTGCGCACTTTCAACTGCTTTCGCGTATTGCGACAACCTCACACTGATCAGGAATCGGGGCCGCGGCAAAGTTTTGAATGTCTGTCGTGCGTAGATGACTTTGGATCATATAGACCAACTCAACTTGCTGACGTCATACAACCGCGGTGGCGCTGCTGTCGGTACTGCGCATGCGCTAATGCTTCATTCCTTCCAAATTTGGCTTCTGCGCATGCGCAGTGCCCACACCTGTTGTGGGGAAAGCGGGCTTGTTTGTAAACAGTGTGTTGGTTTATATCGGCCACGAAGTTGTGGATCGTCCATCTGTTCCGGCCAGTTACTATGGGGGAAGACAATCTGTACGGTTGCTCTTATGCACTATTAACCATGGCTATGTCGAAAATCTACTCTGATGAATCGTATGGCAACACAAACAGAGCAACGCTGCGGAGCAAGGAGTGTTTTCGAAGGCAAAACTACAAGACGGCAAAAATTAAATTTTTTGAAGAGCGGCCCATACCGTCGTATGCAATCTGTTGACCAATCACAATTATAGGAGAGCCGAGCTCAAACGTCAAGTGCAATTAGGTAGGTTGATAATGAGCCAGCACTGATCAGTGATGAGCTGTTGTGCGCGGTATTCTCTCAACCGTCTAACGACGAAAAAAACGCCAACCTTCCACCCTTCTTCCGTCGCCACTGGAAGCTGGATCAAGCTTGTTTCTGGATATCGAGTGTCGCAAATAGTCATCAGAGTGAAATAAAACGCTGTTCCAGAGGCACATACGGCTTCAGTGGCGAACCAACTTGTTTTTGAGGGGGGGGGGGAGGCAAACCAGACCCCCCCTCCCCCCATCCTGCGAACAAGTGGGCGGTGCCCTTGGTATCCCCCGGCACCTCCGGCCAGTGTTTGGTCTGCCGAGAGGCGGCTGTTGCAGGGGGAGGGGGGGGGGACAAAACACATGCTTTGCCCTCCCCCCCCCCCCTCTGAAAACTGGAGGGGGGAGCAAGCGCCCCTTTTGCCCCCCCCCCCCCCCTACCCCGGTTGGAACGCCCATGTACGGCTTCACGCACATTACACTCGCAAAACACATGCACACAGTGTCGATTCTTGATCGGTATCCAAGCATAAGAAGGCACATAGACGCAGTGCTTCGGCGTGGCAAGGAAGCTTTGATCACACCGCGAGACCGGCGAAACTTGCTTTCGACGAGTTGTGCCTTTTTCCTGCGGAACTGCGCTTCCGTAAAAATTTCCAGATCTTCTCAACGGCAAGTCTCACGGCTTACACAAAGTTTTAAAAAAACTTCTTCGCCGAATGACTACGAACGAGTAGAAAACGTGTCTGGCGCACGCTGTCGCTAGCCTCCACAACGCTCCAGAAATGCGATCTTTCAACATGAAAGATGGCCGTCCGGTGGCTTCACTCGTGCTGCAGCGACCAAGCGGAGAAGCATCTCGCGCAGAAGTGCCACTACAATATCACGACAGCTTTTATTTTAAAGTTAGATTGCTATATCCTCCAAATAAACATTTTTTTCCCTTGGAATAACATTTTTACAGTTGTTTTATACTCAATGCCGCACAAAGACGTTTAAATAGGGAAGGACCCGGCATGACGTCATACCCAGCGACGCCGGAAAAAGAACCCAATCCCAGACTGCCTCGCGCACCGACGCGCTCTCATCCAAACCAAATTCAGCCAGGCTTCCATCGTCTGCTCTCCGCTCGGTCGTTAGGCTTAGGCTACGTCTGCTCCGCGCCTGCGGTCTGCTTCGTCTGCTCGCTGTCGGATCGGCGCACGAAAAGATGTTTCGATGCAAACCCGCATTCTCATCACGACGGAGTGAAACCAACACCTTCTGGAAGCCGGATTTGTACGGCTTTCTCAACCCGTGATGCCATTTTCAGCATTCGTGCGTACGACGACTGACACGCGATCGCTTTCCAAAGCAGCGCTACGACGACTCGTTCGAGCCGACGCTCCAGGCGCGGTCGCGCGGTATCGAGAGCGTCTGCTACACGCTGACTTCCTACTGGTCAGGCAAGTGTTGGGCTCCAAATCTCGCCTGTGCGACACCGATTCAGTGGACGCCGCCATCGCTGCCATGAAATATTGGGGCAAACAACAGCGTTGCCACGGAAAATACCATGGCAACGAGGGTTGTTTTCCCCAAAAATCAATTTGACGAGCTCCCCATAGGTTGAGAAGAGTTCGTGGCCACGCCTACTTCCGTTACACTTCGCTCCATGTATGGAGAATACGGACGTCTCCTCCTGCCCCTTATAACCTCCTTGATACCGCATGTTTTTGCCACTGCCGAGCTACTCTGTTTTACTTATGAAGCCAAGACAATCCAATACCTCGGCACATGTTTACATTCTGACACGAACGTAAGTACTCACGCTTCGACAGCTTTTAGCAGTGAATCTTGCGATCCGTGGCGTTTTCAATACGCTTCCACAATACCGACCGGGGTCGCGGTCACCAAGTGCGACTCACGCACTTCTCGAGCGGGCGGCGGCGTCGAAGACGTGATCAACGGCGATGTCGTAGGCGCCGCCATTGGCAGTGGTATTTTTTGGGGGCGCGTTTAGGAGGATGCTTACTTTGGGGACCGTTTCCGAAGCCCAAGCCTAAAGCGCGAAACGCATGTACGACGAAACCGTCCAATCCGACGTCGAACTGCCGGAATGACCTTCGGGGGCGAGGGTTTTCGTAGCACCGGAGAGCGTTGAAAACCCTCTCCTCCGACCGTCGTATTGCCTCATCGGACGTCGGATGGGGCAGTTTCGTCGTACATGCGTTTCGCGCTTAAAGACCGACCTACGGAACTATTTTCCGCAAGGTAGGAAAATGCGCCTCGGGCCCTTCTCTTCTCCCCCTCTCGCAAAAGTCACGTGATGGCAGGGGCTTCTTTCGTGTCGGCTCTTCCTGTAGGGATAATCCTCAAAAAGCACAAAATGAGCGGCTAGCTGCGAGCGCTACACCGACCTTGAAACTTCCAGGTGTCTTTCTCTCGTTGACGCGGGCTCGCTCAATCCGCGAAACTGAGAAAGTCAGCGCGACCGAAGGCTTTTTTTTTTTTTTCATGAGCTGCATTGCCGGCCCGAGGCGGCTCGGTCGGTGGAAATCGAGAGGCCGTGATATACTGCTGTCGTTCGAGCAGCCGCCCTCTGGCATTGCGCGGCTGCTGGAACCATTCCCGTGACTGCACAAGGATTGGCTTGCGCAAAAAAGGGTTCAGATCATCGATAATCCATTTCTTTCCGAAACATATAAATCAGGTTGCTTTCCCTAACCCCTTCATTACTGTTCGAAACATATATCTCCTCTCGTATGTTGTTTATCCTATTTTGCACTATTTTGCGTATTTATTCTTCCTTACCTTTGCTTCATGACTGTTTTATAAGTTGATAAAGGCCTTTAAATATTGGCGCGGGCTTGCGCGATCAACGCTGTACCGGATTTATCCAATATTGGACAAGATTGGCGTTAGAAAGGTGGAGGAAGTAAACCGGAATTCTGGCTTCTAATGAAGACTGCGCAGTCGTAAGATAGGTGTTTGCTTCTCCCGCCTCCACAACGCCCCATCGTTTGCACTATCACAACTTCTCAGTAACCTATCTGCATACCACATTTTACTTTAAGTTACTATAAATGTGGCCCCACAGGATTTCCCGTTATGAGCGAGACGACTTTTTAATGACCGGCGAATCTCATGAAAGAGAATAAATATTATAACCTTCCCACAACAACCACTCTTTTCTCCCCCCCCCCCCCCCTCCTTTCCGAGTTAGGGAGCCATCAGGCCACTCCAGGAAGCACCTTGCACACAGGGCTTTTTGGCTGCTCATACTCAACACATTCGAACGTGGAAGTAAACACATCGCATGAACGACGCCAACCTAAATAAGGTAACTCTACTGTTGGGACCCAATCAATTTCATCATCAATCATTATTTGTTATGATTTCATGGTGAAAGTATGTTCGTCGTGATGCCACAGAGGTGATCCATTCAAAGGGAGAAATATGTCCTCGTATTTATTTTGCGGAAATACTCGCTCCTGTGACGCTCTAGTGCGTAAGGTCAAAGCACCCGAGGCAGTTCGTAAAACTTTACAACTGTCGTTGACGATGAAATATTTGTGGGAAGTGCATACAATTGTTTACACCATATTGTAGCACCCTAAACAAAAACATACCTAAACACAAACAAATGTCGCAATCGCAAAAAAAAAAAAAAATCATTCTGCGAAAATTGTTGCTCCCTTCCCACCCCACCCCCCTTTTCCCTCTATATTTTTTTTTTTTTTTTCCCGCGCTACTACAAAGAATAGCGGCCGAGCAACGAATTTCCATCAAAAACCTCGCTTCTTGGAGAAAGGACATCAGGGTATATGGTAGTGAATATGTTAGGGCGTTTGTAGAAATAATAGGCGACCATTGAATCTAACCTTCTGCACAAATCATACCTGGGATATTGTCTTTATCCTTCCACGCGATTAGAAGGCGAGACGCTAAGGGAATTTTTGTGCACTAACATGCTGCCTCTAAGAGAGAGTGCCAGATTTATAGTGCATGTCAATTCCCATTTAAATAGTTTAATCAATGTTCACAAACATTCGCGGCTTGGAGGATGACGTGGAAGCATGTCGGAAAGCAGCTTGCTTGAAATCGAAGTCTATATTGCATTGCACTGGTGTGAAATAGTATTACGTATTTTTGTCTTATTTCCGTTCACCAAAATAAAAGAAGCGTTTAGAAACCGAACTCTGCGTTTTGAGGAGCGCCGAAAGGACTTAAAAAACCGGGATAACCTTAACGTTACGAGGCGCCTTCCGTCACTCAGCTTGTCCTGGTTTCTTGTTTTTCTGCATGGAACCTTTCAAAAGAGAATGGAAAATTATGAACCGACTGACCCGACTTACCACATTAGAGCAGTTAATTTTCATTATGAAAGGCTCTCTTCAAGTGTCTTGTATAGTTCAGCGTGTACTGGTTCGTTTTTATTGTCGGTTTCTTTCAAAAAGTGAGCTCTAAGCCACTGAACCAATCTACCACATTCATAATTTGCGGAAGTGGAGAAGTGGAAATGCGACAAAAGGAAAGATTCGCCCGCGTTTTCTGAGTCCAATAGAAAAGCGGACCGGATACAAGGGGTCCGAAATCTTTTACAAGAAACACACAATCTTCTCTATAATTCTGTCTAACAGTTTGATGTGAAGGTATACTTGGACGCCGGCATTATTCGTTCAAGAATCAAGCAAAACTTTGTATCGGATCATTATACGTCTACGTCCACTCCCATTCGATGATTTTGCGCTGACTTCCTCAGTTTCGACTTCCTCAGTTTCAAGACAGTTTCAGTCGCGCTGACTTCCTCAGTTTCGCGGATTGAGCGTCCCTACTGAAAAAAACTATATGAGCCTATCTAAGAACTGATATGAAATATCCAAAAACTGATATGCGACATATGAAACTGATATGAAATATCCAAAACCTCATATGCGATATATGAAACTCATATGAGATACCCAAAAACTGATATGCGACATATAAGAACTGATATGCAACATTTGCCAACTGATATGAATATGTCCATTAAACATATCAGAAATAAATTCATATAATATTTTTTTCGTATACGACGTGCCACGCGGGAAAACAAACACGTGGCTTGGAACCGCAGAGGAGCGGCTTGATTTACTGGCTTTCAAATACCTACGACATGAGCGTTTACTTTTTATTAAGAGATTCATCCCCTGAACCGTTCAAAATACTCTCAGAGGTATGACATTGCTGAAAAAAATCCAACATGTTAAGAATATCATTTATTGCTTAGGTGGTCACCGAAAAACTCCGTACTTACAAAACGACCTGTATAAAAGGCGGAAACGCAGAGCTTAGAAGTAGTTATTGGGTGTGCTGTTGTATTCATGTTTGCTGTGCCGTGTATGTGTATGCACTCAATGTATATGTTCAGCTGATGCCAGTGGTGTGCGTAATGTATCTACATGGTGGCGTGAGTAAATAAAAATATTTTTGTAGCACATGAATTGGGCGGTACGTAGCGCCACCTAGCCTAGTGTAACTGATATGCAGCGTGTGAAACTGATATGAAATAATAAGTTCTGATATGAAAAGGGTGTCCAATAAACATATCAGAAATAAATTCCTATAATTTGTTTCAGTAGGGGTGCCCGCGCCAACGAGGGAAAGACACCTGGAAGTCTCAAGGTCGTTGTCACGCTCGCAGCTAGCCGCTCATTTTGCTCTTTTTGAGGATCATCCCTACAGGAAAAGCCGACAGGAAAGAAACCCCTGCCATCACGTGACTTTTAGGAGAGGGTGAGAAGAGAAGGGCCCGAGGGGCATTTTCCTACCTTGCGGAAAATGGTTCCGTGGGTCGGTCTTTAAGGCTCGTTTTGGGTGTGCACATGCGCAGTGGCGCCCATGTTATTTCTCTGGGTTTGCGGACATTATTTCTAGCTGCACACTCCGGGCTTCCGCGCCCAATAAAGGCAGCTCGGACTTCTGACCATGGCCCCTCCCACAATATAGGATTGTCCCTGGGTGTATTCCACTGTATTCTGACACGGTAAGTTCGCCGCCTAAGTCTCACAGTTGAGCAGCAAATGTCCTTAGCTTTCAGTGGCTCAGAGGCATTTTGACACTGGCTAACACGGTACCAATCTTAATTCTGTGGGGTATAATTTTTTACTGAACTTTTTGCCGATGTGTAGTGAAACACCCGATAGAATCAAGATTTTTGTGCGAGGTTTCGGCCATGAGCAGCGCTAGTTTCTTTTGGGCATTTGGGAGTGGTGACCTGTACCTCAGGCTGACAGAAAAAAAGTTATATCATTGGGTTAGAGCATGATGGCAGCTCGGACACTGAACTTAGCTCGGACACTGAACTTTTATAGTTTGAATAAGGTAGATTGTACGACTAACAAAGTGCATTACATTACCTCAAATGTGTTTTTACAGCCACCACCTTCTCCACTTCCTGAATAATGCAAGTACATAATTGGTTCTGGAATGATGGTTGGTCAGGAAAGGGGATGAAATAATTTCATACTGCTGACCGCGCAAGCAGCAGTACCAAGTGCTGGCTGCAATCTGACAGAGGGAACAAATCACGCGGGTTTAGTCTAACCACCCAATCAAGATCATTCGCTGCTATGGTAAGCTTGCATTTCTTTTTTGATTTCAGCTGATATTTGGAAATATTCATTTTTATGCAGCCACCCTACCACCTGCTATAGATAACATAGACGCACCTGCAAACACATCGAACCTGGACTCTGATTTGCCAGATCCAACGCCAAAGTGTCTGAAGATGAGGAGACCTGCTGCCTGTGCGGAAACCAGTGGATCAGATTGTCTACTGAGACGGTAATTTCCCTACACACCCCTAGAGGGTGTGTACACCCCTTTTGTTTTTCTGAAGGCATCCCCTTAATTCTCAACGACGACTCTATTTTTAATCCCCCCTAACCCCCTAAAATTTAAATCCCCCCGAATTTCAATTCCTGTGGAAACACCTGTATTGAGAGTAGGACCTTGTTCTGGTTTAAGGCTGCCGAAAGTTGCATCTCCTTGTTAGTTGTGCCACACTCGTCTAAGCTACTGACCTAGCATTTTGCCGAAAGAGAATGAGTGACTCTTAAAGGGGCCCTGCAATCATATTTAAGCGTCTACCATTTTTGCGGTTTCCACGTCCCTCGGGGTTCGGGCAAGCCAGCGGGCGCAGAGAGAGTAACTAAATATCAGTGCGTCATGTTTTAACCGGACGACGCGGAAACCTTTTCCACCTACGGGGGCGACCTGCGGTGCCGAATGCGCGCGACATGTGACGTCTTCGGTCCTGAGCTCACTACTGGTCAGAGCCGCTAAATGGTTCTTTTTAGTCGAAATACAAAATATAAGTGGCGCGAACAGTTTCAGTTATTTATACATGTAGTTTTTGTTCACTATTTTAGAACAGAAAAGAAGCAAATGCAGTTTAGAAAGTACGGAAACAAGAAATGTCCCATCGACATACCCGCCACCAAGCGGTGGAAAAGGCGGCGCATACTAGAAAGGTGTAGTGGGATCAGGCACCAACGAGCGGCGAGCGTAGAAAGGTCCCGGATGTGCGCGGCTGAGCTGCGGTCGTATGGACAGGAGGATTTGACCGGTTCCGAGCGTTCCCATGGCCTTCGGCGAGCAGCTTTGGTTTGCGGTTTGGCAGGATGGCAGCACGAAGTGGCTCCCGTTCTGAACTGATCTTTACCCCATGTTTGCTGTCGTTTGTGGCCAATGAAGTGTCATGCCGAATTAGTGCTTAATTGCGCAGCAAATGGGCTGCGAGCCACCCTGGCTGCCCGCTTCATACAGCCTAGCCAGAACATGCTTTAGTGGCGCCCTCTCGAGCCGTCGACACGGAGTGCGGCAGCCGTGACCGCTCGCTGAGCTCACTACCCCTCCTCAAGTTCGCGGCCAATCAAGCGACCAAAGACGTCATGAAGGAGGTTATTTTTTGCTTGTTTCGTAATTTTAATTTGCCTATATCTTTTAAAATAAAGCGAAATTCGAGAAAAGAAAAGTTTCATTTAGTTACAACGTTCAGAGCGCTCAGGTTCGGTGAAAATTAAACACCAGTAAAAAAGTCCTTGCGGGGCCCCTTTAAGGGTCTCTGAAGCCAAGAAGCACAGCCGCTGATTCGTCGAAGGTGTGCCGCTTGACACTTTGCGATTGGCGGAAGGCGCGGTGAGGTGGGGAGCACGAGTGTTCGCACTCGTGCTCTCCTGAAAAGCGGCCGGTGCATGAGTTGTACAGGTGACACGCAATAAGCTAAGCGATGTAGAGCACCATGAAAGATGGCACGTAAAAAAGAAGAAACGCTATGCCTAATCAAAGCAGGAGCGAGGTGTGAAACCGTAAACGTTTCACGTGTCGTATGTAAACTGCAGAGACATTTGCAGACCAAGTTTTTACTTCCAAACAGACTGTTTACAATTCCGCATTGCCGTATTGCAATCCTATACATAATTTTCTACAATGGCAGTTAAGAGTGTTAGAAATATTGATATTAGTTTTTAAAGGGCACTACAGAACTTTCCCGAGATATTTTTTAGCGGTAACTGATTTTTTGGACTCTTTTTCCATTGAAAATATAATCGAATATTCTGAAGCACCTTTCTTTCTGCGCTGATTTCAACAAGTTATAAGGGGTTAGAGCGATAAAATGACCCCCCCCCCCCCACTCCCCCTTCACTTGGCTGACACCATGTTGTACACTTCCTTCGCTACTTGTCCTACGACTTCAGTTTTTACGCCTGGATTTGATCGAAGTATCGAAAACAGGCCATCCTTTATTGATGTCAAATAACAGTACTGACAAGAAAAGCTTTCCTAATTTGTTTCAACGCAAAAAAAGGCTTTTACATTACAAAGCTGCAGACAGCTTTGCGGTGGCGCCACTGTAAGCCGCCAAGCATTGTACGGTTTTACTGCTTTTTAAAGGGACCACGCGGGGGCCCCCTCACAAATGGTCGTGGGTGACCACACCGAAGGGGATTGTCTCGACCCGCGCACAAGGCCTATTGGGATTTTCTTGACACGACTATGCCGGCTTTCCTACTGAATGGGAGCCTTACGTTATCGTGTAAAAGGCAGAAGGTCAAATAGCTTTTCATGGGCCCCTTTAACAGAGCTGACAACTGATCTCTGGAGGGAAAATACACTTGCTTCCTTGCTTAGTAAAGCTAAAGCAAAAAAAAAAATAAAGTGTTCTCCGAGGCCAGCAGTATTGAAGATTAGCTTAAGACGTCTTTTTATGGCGACCACAATCAAAATTTTAGCTCAGTTTAGCTTAAATGTATGAAGGTTTGGTATGGTCCCATGACGAGTTGTCAAAAGTGTAGTCAAAAGTGGGGAGGGGAATCATTTCCGGCTCGCGTATGAAATTGTGGTTTAACGCCCTAAAGGCCTTTGTCCTTCAGAAGAAGGGCAATTCGGCTGTTGGTCTTCCGCACTGTAAAGAAAGGAGGTCCGTCCTGATTCCAGTTCTCGAAGAACGGCTGTGGAGGGGTAGAATGCAGCTCTGTGTGCCTGCGGCGAATTCACGACTTATAAATCCACTGCTTTGTCGTCGTTGTCGTGATGACAGTAACCTCTTCCAATCGTCTCGCACAAACCAGCAGTAAAAATGGATGATAAATCTACATTCTTGAGCCAGCCGGATAGCATTGGGTAAAAAGAGTCCCGACAATACCGACATAGGTCCCCTTCCTGAGCCTAACCATGGGACAGGAACGAAAATTGATAGCTTTAAGGAAATTCAACCGTTGTATTTTCATGTCACACAGAAACTATTACGGACAAAACCATATAATTATATGACTTTCTGATGTAGCCCGGTTAACAAAGGCCAGAAAAAAAATTGCTGCAAGAAGTCCGGGCATCTACGGCTGGTGTAGACAACAACATATCCTGCCATTCTGAAAAAAATTTTGTTTCTGAAGCCATTCCAACCAGTGGAAGAAACTGGTTTGGGGTGATTGAACCCCTTTCAGGTAAATTTGCTTGGCATTTTCTGCTGCATTCCTAACCTGTCGCCTAGTATAGTCTGCGATTTCCTAATTTTTAGTAGAAACCACTTTGTAAATGAGAAGGAACTAAAGGATTTAGGAATGAATCAAAGCTGGTTCACACACTTGCACTGCATTTGATAGAGTGCAAATGCAACCGCTTACAACCTCGTATGACAAGACGGTGGCATCTGCGGCATTACGCAAAGGGCAGTGTTGGCAATACAGTACCAAAATGCAGGGGGGTGCATCGAGCCAGGATCGAGGATACCTCTCCCTTCATTTTGAAACAGTCAGTGCGTTGTTGATGCCATTCGCATAATCCCACAGATTCTGCCATGTTGTCGTAAGTAAAAGCAGTAGCTGCCGCACTCGGTCGAACTCAACTCAAGTGTGTGAACCAGCCTTCATGAAGTACGACGTTTGACGCACTTTTATACCCATGACATTTTTTAATGTGTGGGAAGTGTGTCAGATTGCAAAAGAAAGTTAAACACAAAAATCGAGGAAAGAAAGATAGCATTTTTTACAATGCTGCTTGTAAAGAGTTTTTTTTTTGCTAGCCTTAGTGTTATTTTATGACTTTGCGTTATTGTGTCTTGTATTTATTTTATCATGCAGCCGATGTGGCTCAACTTCTGGACAGGCTGAAAAGTCAAGCACAATTTCATGCAGGTAAGAAAGTATATATTTGGCGGTTGAACCTGAATATTACAAAACTTACAGCACGTTATAATCATGCAGCATATAGCATAAACTTGCAAAATAGCTGCTGTTCTTTTTTGTAAGTTTTGAGCGCAAACCTAAAGCAACAAAGCTATTTTTCGCTGATTACCACAGCGCAAAAATGATTCAGTGTTAATGGGCCTGGAGGTAGGCTCGCCCTTTGAGTGCTTGCACTGCGGGAAAGCTGAATAACAGCTTTCCCGCAGTACATTACCCCCGGTTGCATTACCCCCGGCTGGTGTGGCGTTTGAACCTTTCCTTGAAATACGGTCGAAGTTTGATTATCCGCTTTTCACTGAACCGAGATAATAGTCTATCGTAAAATGAAACGCGGCTAGTAATGTCGCTGAGTGAGAGTAGATAAGACAGGAGGCAACTCTTGCACAAGTTTTTTCCATGTGTAACTGAGCGGCCCTAGCGCGCCACACTCGCAAAAAACCGTTAGAATCGAAGGTGCAACGAAACAAACAACGTGCGTAGTGCGTTGTTTGTTTGCAACTTGCGTTCTTGGCTTTCATGTCGTGCGGACGAGGCTAACGTATACACTGAAATCCATATCCCTTTGTGACTTGCAATTGTTTTCAATATTAAGGAGGATTGTATAGGTAGTTTTGTAGGCCTAATGTGAATATGCACCACTGTTTAGAGAACTCTTGGCAACCTCACTATCGATCATTGATAACGAACAAGCTAACTCTAGGTGTGCTTTGATCCTTGTAGCATGCTTCTGAGTGCAGAAGCGGTCTATCGTGCTGGAAATTGAAATATATTGGAATTGTGCAGGTCATGAGCGTAGGGAAAATCATGCGAAGTGGACATTAAAGATCTTCTAGTGAAGCTGAAGGGCACATGTGCAAGATTCATGTACCGGTCTTAACATGCGAAAATCCGCCTGCAGTTGTGACCGACTGGTGTTAACCTCCTCTTTTTCTCTTGAAGCACTATGTTCTAAAACTTGGTACTAACGTTTCCTAAAGTTTTTGTAGCAATGGATAATTTCACTAATACCATCTTCATGTAAATTTTAGGGGATTGGGAATAGCTGCTAAGAAAGCCAGCAAAAGGATACACGAAACGTTAATATCACATTCATGAAATACGCAAGTAGCGAAATTACTTGTTTGCAATAAAATTCCATGAAAAAGTAAAAATGAGGGATTAAAAAAGGACTTGAACTTCATACAACATGTGCAGAGAAAAGAAAACCGGACAACTCGGCCTTGACTGCAGGCAAATTTGCATACTTCAAAAATCTATTAACTGACTGTTTGAGAAATGCTGACGGTGCCGGATCCCAAGTCTCTGATAGGTGGCGCGCTAAATTACCCAAGCATCAAGGTGCATGCAGGTGATGTAGCATGACACATGCAGACAGCCAAGTGCCAGGGAACGGAATAATCTTTATTCTCTTGAGTGCCGCGCTTATCTAGATTTTCCAGGGCGCACGATAGCGGCGCGTTGCGGCGCCATGACACAACACACCTTCCCCCCCTTTGTTTTAATTGTAACCCCAGCGCTCCGGCTGTCGCGACGTTCTTGTGCTTCGACGAAGCGGTACTGGTTCAGGTGACGCCGTGTTCTTGCATGGCTCGCTGAGGTCTTGAGCACCAGCCGGGGTAGCTTCCGGCAGGCCGCTGTCGTTAACTTCTGCGGGCGGCGCCGTTAGCTCTCGTCGCCCTTGGTCTTCCAAGTCTGTCGAAGAGGGCTCCAGAATGTTGCGTTCTGGAGCCGGTGGAGTTGAGTCTAGCTGAGGTTGGGCTGGCAGGTTTCGAGGAAATGGTACAGGACGACAAACAAAAGTTTGCTCAGGGAAGGGAAACGTCGCCTGTACTAGGTTTTCAGCGTGGACAAAACGCTCTTGGTTGTTCACGCTTACAACGTAAGTCAGCGCGCTGATTCGTCTCAGGACGATGCCCACTTGCCATGCAGGATCACCTGGTCTTGTTCCCTTGACACGGACCCTGTCGCCGTCTTTGAACTTCCGCCACCGAGAACCAGGTCGCTTTGCATTCTGACGCTCCTCCTGTGCCAGCCGATCGCTCAGCTCCGGATGCAGTAGGCTGAGTCGTGGTCTCGGCGAGCATGAGAGGAACACTTCCGCTGGCGTCTTGCCCGTTGCTGCACATGGCGTGTTCCTGTAGTGAAAAAAAAAACTGATCGATACGATGCTGGATGGTTTTGCGAACTCCGGCTTGTTCTTCATCTTTCAGTTGCTTTTGTAGATTTCTCTTAACAGTCTGAACTAGACGTTCGGCCGCGCCATTAGACGCGGGGTGGTAGGGGGGCGTAGTGTTGTGGCGTACTCCATTAGCTGAGAGGAACGTCTTAACCTCCGTCGACACGAACTGCGGCCCGTTGTCGGTGACTACTTCTTCCGGTAGCATTGTGTTTTGTTCAGTAGCATTGTGTTTTGTTCCGGTTCGGTTCCGGTTTAGGGTAGCGCACATAATATCACTCCGGTTACCGGTTTTGATAAGCGCGAACCGGTTCGAACCGGTTCCTAACTCGACCTTTGAATATTGACCGAGCACTCTCTGCAGCCTTTTCTGAGCACGAGATACTTGCAATAGACCCCATCTCAATACTACTCCCTCTTCAGGCAGATATGAAACCTCTGCACAGTGACGTGCGCAAGACACCATTTATGTGGCCAGGTTATTACTTGTATATTAATGTTCTTAAGTGAACTATATATAAGTGATCGGCTTTCCATTTTTATGGTGTCTTTTGCACACACAGCTGTGCAGTATTTGGAACTCTGCCAGAAGAGGGCGTACTTTCAAAATGGGTCTATAGACCTTTCCAAAACAGAGCTTGTGGGCGGTGCCACCTTTAGTTTTCGTGCGTATAGCGCGTGCTTCGCTCGCTTTCCGAAGCGACAAACACGAACGTGCTGGGCTGTGAAGATCACACGCTGGGCTGTGATTTTGTAAACAGTAAAATATCTTTAGCTAGCTTGCTTGTCATCCATATGTTATGGTTTGTATTGCTTGTTTTGCACACTCGTGTTTTTTTTTTATACATGCTACCTGTTTTTGGCACCCAGTAAGATGTCACAGCTATGCCCCAGAATGGCTGACAGGTGCACGAGAGAAAACAAATCTGCCGTAAAACACAGATACAGGTACGTCGATTGCGCAGTTGGGGTAGTTTAGCTTATCCCGTTAAGCTGTGGTCGTGTATACGTCGGCCAGACTGGCCGATGTGTCAATGACTGGGATGTGAACACGCACGTATATATAATTAAATGTGACTACATCTTCACAGCGCTTCGGGTTCCGGCGGAAAAAACGCTCTTCTAAGGATCTTGGTGTGATGCTTTGTCTAGTCACTTTGAGGTTTTATTGCAAACAACGCTCTATGCAAATGACCCGGTCTGAGGGACTCAGACGGCTCATTTGTACCTGCCAGCCACCGAACAAAGTTCCGGTAATGCCACACAGCGAACAACGTTTCTCGAATACTCAGTTGAAGACGATGAAAGAGGACTGCAAACAAAAATGAGAAAATTGAACCGGCGACATGCTGGCCTTGCTAGTCTGACAAACCTACAAAAAAATAAACAGACACAATTTCTTCTTCCCCCTCCTCCTATCCCTGGCCTCCTTCCATGGCGATGCGTCGGCGAATCATTGTCGAGTAACGTTGCCTCCGACAACCTATGTTTTTTTTCTTTTTTGTAGCGTGAGCGACACTGGTTGAGGTTGAGTAGTTTCGCGTGGCTCGCATAATGAGCCGTGCTCCATGCTGCGCATGCGCGAGGAGCAGTGACGTCACACGGCGCACAGCTGGCGCACCGGAGCCGCCACCGCCGCGCGCTCCGCCGCCGCCACGACCACCTCGCCGGTCTGCGCATTCCAGAGGAGTGACGTCATAGCCGCGGCAGACGTAGTGGCGCCGCCGCGTGCCCAGTTGTGCGCGTCCGTTGCGCAGTAGCCAAGTCTGACGCTGCACCGGAGCCGCTTGATAGCGCATCTCATTTTGTGCGCATAAGCTCACGCTACGTATATTCTGGCATAGCCGAGCTAAGCCACCGCATTATTTTGTAAGGTAACACTTTGAGCACGTTGAAGAAAATATTGTTTTTCATTGAAATGGATCACAGGCGACCCTATAAACTATACTGCCGGAGCAGCGCAGTACTTGTCCCCCCTTCCTTCAGGGTGTCGTTGCACTCCAGCGGAAGCTCTCGTGGTGCGCTCTCGGTGCTCGATTGGCTCAATGGCTCATCGACTGCAACTACGGTCCATCTTGAGGTCAAACATTCGCGGACTCGGTGGCCTCCGTGCCTACAGTGGCGCAATCCGCTCCGACACTTGGACATTTCGTAGCCAAGCGGCCAAGAGGTGCTTGGAAATAGCCGCCGCCGCTACAGTGCCGCCAGGGTCAATCCAAGAAACAAAGCAAAGTTGAAGCTCTCCAGACGATGATGTATTTTTGATTACGTATGCAATAAAAACAAAATGTAAAAATATTTCACATTATGTAGGATTAGTTTTGGCAACATAAGAAAAATACAGTCCTGCAACGTTTCCAATTTAGACCGATTATTGACACAATTGGCCCTGAACCGTTTTCGTTGAACCGGTAACCGCCACATCAAATTATGGTTTCGTACCGGTTCGGGTTCAACATGAAGCGTTCGATTTCGGTTTTGGTTTTGTTCCGGTTCGGTCAAAAATAACGGTTTTGATCCGGTTTTCGGTTCGGGTTCGGGTTCGGTTCGACACCCTGGTTACAGGCTAAGAATAGACCATTTCCAGTAGCGAGCGCCGTATCCGGAGTTGTCTTCGAACTAAAAACGAAGGGCAGCCCAACTTGCCTTCGCCCGTCAGAATACTTTGACATCGTGCCGTTTTGTTGATCTTCCTCGGCTCTTATGCACCACACTAGCGCATACTAAGACTATAACCGCCAAACAAGACTAAATACACTCTAAAAAAAGGGGGGTGTAGGCGTTACACCCCTTGTCACATATACGACACCCCAAAACTTCAGTTGGACGTACAGCGCGCTGACGTCGAACTGACTGCCCCAACTTTTGCCGGAGGGTTGACGACGGTGCGATATTACGTATTCAACAGCTAAAGTACGCATCAAAGTCTAGAGGAAAAAAACACACAGGTTTTGCAGTTGAGCCTAGAAAACCCCGATAACTTTTTTTGCAGTCAGTCACACTTACATTAACTATTTTAATGAGTTGTACAACTCGGTTATCAAGCCGCAAGTGAAATTTGGTAGCGTCGGTACAACGTCAGTGCGCTGTACATCCAACTGAAGTTTTGGGGTGTCGTATATGTGACAAGGGGTGTAACGTCTACACCCCCTTTTTTTTAGAGTGTACGCTCAAAGATGGGTGCTGAATACGATGGTCAACCTTTGCTTTGCCTTGCGAAAGTGGCGACAGCGGGAAGCGAGGCCAGGTGAGGGGAGTACACAAGGGCAGAAGCTTACTGGAAAACGAATAATTCACGATTGGCTCAGCCTCCAACACGAACTCCTAAATTGCCTTAGATCGCGCGTGCGATGAAGGTTTTTTGAAGACAGAAAGTCCTCCTGGAGGAGGTGCGAATACTGAATCCTTAAGCCGCGGTCGCACTTCTCGTACATGGAACAAAAGAAAGTCAGTAGACACTGTCTGACGCATATTTCTTTCATGACGGTTATTTCAGTTTGGTCATAAACTATTGTCGACAGACATGTTCAAAACATACATATGTATAAAGGTATACATGCTTCAAAAACGCTTCAAGAGTGTCCACAGATAATTTTGTTATCATGTGTGCAGAGAGCATCGTGTCGTTTGTATGGTGTATGAGCATTGGGACAACTGCATTAGAGAGTTTTAGGATAGGGGGCCCCAGAGCTTGGGGGCCCCAAAGAAATAGGGGCTCAGCACTGCGCATGCGCATGACTTAAACTCCGTTTGAGGTTTTGGGTTGGCGCTCGCCCCAACACAGAATTTACGAAATGACGTGGGGCCCCCAATTGCTTGGGGCCCGGATGCGTCGGCAAACATGCACTCTTAGAAAAAATGGTATCGACAGTCCTCCCTTAGGGGAGGAACGGTCTTGTAACCTATGTTCCTTCAGAAAGAGAGGAACTTTCGTCCCTGAAGCAGGGGAGCAAAGTTCCTCCGTCGCCTGCATCTCATTATGGCGGCCCTGAATCGAGCAAATGGAGCTCAATAAGGCTTAACGAGGACGCTACGTCTCTTGTACGGGACGAGAGGAGCAGCAAATAAAAGCGTAACACGAGCTTTCCGCGAACTGTGTTTTTTTCCGAAGCCAGATTCCCCCCACAGGTACGGAAACTTGCGTTTCGAAAGCATTTACAGCACTGCGATGTTAAACGGAGACAACTGATACCCAGTTACTTCGCGCACTTTACGTCTTACCTTTGGTGTTCCTCGAGTCACTATTACTTCGTCAACCGCACATCACGGAGGAACGGCAAACCCAATCCGCGAAACCAAAAGCCGCTCTCAAAAGAACTAACTCGAAGCCACTGTTTATCGCGTAGCGTGAAAGGTTAAATCGCTTGCCACTAGATGGCAGGGTCAAGCAGAGTAATTGCAAGTAGCTAGGCTAGGTGGCGCTAGGTACTGCCCAATTCATGTTCTACAAAACATATTTTTATTTCTTCAGCCCACCATTGCGCTTACGGATCTTCGGGAACCTCCCTTTACTCACATTACACATATTTCAAGCACCACGTGAACATACACTGAGCACATACACTGCACATACAAACATCAATTCAACGGCACACTAACCCAAACGCTACACCCGAGCTCTGCTTTTCCGTCTTTTATACTGGTCGTTTTGAACGTACGGAATTTTTCGGTGACTGAATAAGCAATAAAAAATATTCCCAGCATTTTGATTTTTTTCTAGCAATGTCATACCTTTGACAGTATTTTGAATGACTCAAGGGATGAATCTCTTATTAAAAAGCGAACGCTCGATCATGCCGTAAATATTTGAAATCCAATAAATCAAGCCGCTCCAATGCGGTTCAAAGCCATGAGTTTGTTTCCCCGCGCGGCACGTCGTAGCCTCTATTTCTATTGTAGTGTTTGTTTTTCTATTTGTGCTGTTCGCGCAAGGCTGCAATTGCCGTCTTGAATTAATCTCTGTAGAGCGGATATTCACTCAGCTGGAAGTGATGCTTCACGGGCTGAGAGATCGCTTTTAGATCAACTTGAATGCAGTCAAAGCCGCGACTTGCGGCAGGTGTTAACTGTACGGAGCTGCGCCGGCTACGCCGTGGCGAGCTCGAAAACTTCTTGCGAGCATCCCAGCGCGCCACTTTGAGGGCAGTTTCTCCAGGGACCGTAGTATATTCAAACAGCGAAATAAAGGGTAGCTTTTGTTTTCGATTTTACCTATTCTTTTTTCATGCTAAAATTCCACACTGTAAATATACCTACTTTCCGTCATGATTTCGTACTGTTCAGTCCTTTCCCCAGAGCGCAATCGCTCTCGGGCACGAGACATCCGACAGTCACATTGGCCACTGTACGATAGGAGCTTACTGTTCAGACCAGCGTTCCAACATGACTATCCGCACGTCGATCGATTGCACCTAACCCCTCAAGTGGTATTAAACTTTTTAATGTAAAGCGGAATGTCAACCTGCCACACCCCACCCCGTCCGATCACGGCCCGACCAGCGGCATCAATGCCCGACAGTTTACGTCATCTCATCTTGTGGTTACACCACTGATACGCGAACACACGGTCACATCGGCGATAATTCCAGTCTTCTGTTCACAACCCACAACACTGCCATCACGATGTTGCTGCTATGTTGCTGACACGCACAAATACAGAACCACGTTGAACGCCGGTCGCACTCGGCATCGGAAAACAGAACCGAACTCAGCAAGAAAGGCGCCCAGGCAGCCGGCAACAAAACCTGCCTGTCTTGGACGCAGTTCCTGCGATTTCCATAACGTCGAGAACGTCGACACAGTTCCGCGTGGTTTCGCTACTGTAGTTCCGC
>JABSTQ010001394.1:0-43802 GCA_013358835.2 Ixodes persulcatus | reverse complement strand
AATAAAATATGGCTATCTTGAGAAGTAGTCGTTTTGATATCTTTTCTATGGAGCACTTTTATGTACATTGATGTAGTTTTTAATTCGTGTGGATCACTTTTCTGGTTATAGGCCAACGGTGCCGGAAACTGTTCGTCCTTGAAAGTTCCTCAGACGCCAAACGCTAACTTGCAGAAGCTGAACAGCGCACCCCCCCCCCCCCCCCCCTTTCTTCCCCATGCTCACCACGACATGATGAAAACGCTACCTTTCTTGAACGATCCGGCTTCTAACGAACCAGCCCCATTAGAGCGACGAACAGAAACAACCGACACCGACTGACGGCAAACACGTCCAGAAAGCACGCGAAGGTATCTTTGCCAGGCTTGCAATCCCTCGTGCCTACCACACGAGCACCGAGAAACAGCAAGCCTGCCAAAGGTATACCTTCGCGTGCGTGCCGCACGTGCGGGGGCGGCCTGTCGGTGTCGGTGGTTTCTGTTTGTCCCTCTAGTAATACTCAAACATAACTAAACTTTTTTTTTTTTTGGCGGAAAGGCGTTTGGCAGCGTTCAAGAGGAGTTAGCTCTTCTGTCAATTGGTCACGAACGTAAGCATGAAAGGTAGGTCTCTGTTTTGTCTGAAGTCTGCCAGATAAATCGAATGCGAGCCTGCCAATGGACGCCCCGGATGACGCTATTTTCCCCCATAATATAGTAATACACCCTTTTCCAAAAGAGCGCGACATCTAGTAGTTGTTGCGCCAATTATCTGGGACCGTCGTAGTTTCATCACGCACTCAGAGCACGCATTGGACACCATCGACTGCGTCGGCGTTCTGCGAGCAGTCGGATCCAATCACACTCTCGTGACCTAAAAATGGCAACCCCCAATGTACGTTGTTTGATGTGGTTTTCAAAAAAAGTCAATTCTCGCCGCGGTGCCTGATATATTTTTTTTGCCTCCTCTTACAGTTAGCGGAATAACATGAAAACAATCATGACAGTCTCGGTGAACCAATATACGTTGCAACGCGGGAAAGCGATGTACCAATAACCCGTCGTGGACACGGATCCCTTTCTTGCCTGCTCCTTGATGCGAAAAGAAACGGCCGCGTTCATCGTCTTGCCACGACGTGCAAACTATGATATTTGAGATAACTAAGCCACTGGAAACTTTTTTTTTTTGATACTACAATATATTTACTCAATATATTTCTTTTTATTTCATAATCGAAACATTAGTTTCGTAAGTGAGTTTAATTTTATGTGCGGGACTCATGGCCCAGCAGCCAAGCAGGGCCCTCAGTGTTCGGAGGTGTCGGTCGGTGGCATTCTTCTTGCAGCTATAGTGACTTATTGTTTAAGAAACGCAAGACGTGATCATTGTGATCATTATTGTGATCATTAATGCGATCACGCTTCTTGCTTCGATATCTCTTCTTTGGCGTCCATACGGGCAAATGCTCATTGATTGCGGGGTGATGCTAAGGTGTTTTGAACTCACCATGCACGGCGTTTGTTAAGTTGTTAGTGAGGCGAAAGCATGCAAAGAGAGGAGGGCGAAGAAGGACGTCTCAGTTCCGTCAGGATAGACTAGTCACAGTATGCAACTTGGAATAATAAAAAGAAAGCCATTTTAATAATTGCTATAGGTCTAGATATTATAAAAAAAAATACTGATTGTGCATGTTGTGTGATTTATAAAGATTTGCCATCAGGAATAAACTAACTCTCCGTTTTATTTTCGTGCGATGCCTCGTTTAAGTATAATCTGCGAATTGCTATCGCTTACTTTATGAACTCAAATTTGGTTTTGTGATAGTATTTTTGTTGGCGGGAAGTACACGAAACCCCGCGAGCAGTTGCATCGCAATTTACTAGCGCCTCCATTTTTTTTCATAAACAAATAACAAACAAACAAGCGAACAAAAAAGATTATTGTCGTGAGATGTGTACGAATTCTCGTGGAACATTCCTGCGCTCAAAAATTATAATATTCGTTGCTACCTTCATTTTTCGTAACTGTCTGCCTGTGGTTGCCGCAGGAATTCCATGGACCCAACAGAGAACACATAAAAAAAAAAAACACAGAAAACGAAAACGACGAACATCACTTGTGGAGTTGAATCCTAAACCGACTCCATTACTCTCGAGCACGCACACAAAACAGCGGCGAGAGCGTGCTAATGCATAAATCCATCTTGGCACTCTTTATGCCGAAAGGTGACGGCGACGACCTAAAATATATATGCGAAAAGCGTTTTAAACACGTCTGGATGAGTGATTAGTCAACTAATGATGCCAGGCATCAGCGCTGCCGGCGCAGTTTCCTCCATTTTTTTCTCTCTCCGGCATGCGATCCATTATGTAGATAGGAGCAAGGCATTATGTTCCTCGAGCATTAAAGTCCTTCAATAGTCTTTAATTACTGGTCACTATCGCGCGACTGAGAGAAGGGGTTCCATTGTCGCCAGCGACACTTTCATCAACTGGACATGGGCAGTGCATGCGCTCTCGCCGTTCTCGTTGGGACCGGGCATGGAAGAACGGGATCTCGCGTGAGCGCGGCGTCCAGCGAGAAATCTACAAGTATTGGTTACCCTCGCTAAGATTTGAGAAGGCTGTGGGGCTTACTGCGCGAGAAAGTTTCCTTGTGTTTGTAGCATCACGGCCTTGTTTTCTCGTTTATGTAGTATGGACAGCGGCATTCCTTATGGCCTTTGCTCGCGTTTTAAAGGCAATTGGATGTTTTCCAGCCGCGTCTAGGCGCGACCACGCCACCCTTCTTAGTACTGCCCTGAACAACCTAAACAACTGCTCCGACCACCATGATTGAAACTGTGTGCCCAATGTTCTAGGGGTGTGCGAATAGTGATTTTGGAAACTGAAATAGAATCTAGCTGCGCGACACCATAACGACTATTCGGAAACTATTCGAAAAATATTCGAAACTTTTGAAAATTATTATTCGATTCGATTAACGAATTGAATAGGGTGATATTCGATTCGTTATTCGAAAATTACGAATATTCGCACACCCCTACAATATCCTCCCATATGTCATAACTGCAGAGAGCTGATTAGTACACTTTTTGCCTAGAATAAATAATTTTTCACATGGTGCGATTTTACTTTGCGATTTCGCAATTGCGACGTTGATTGTGCGGCAAAAAAACAAAAGGAAATGCCTGGAGGAAGTTGCGATGCCCGACGTCGCCGCTGCGTATTCGCAAGCAAAATCGCACCGTGTGAATCGGGATTAAAGGGTGTTCTGCGTCAGCCCCTGCAGGCAAGCGTCCTCAAGGCCTGTAGATGTAACCACCGTAAAACCCCGAGAGAGTCCCCACCCCCGAAAGGTGACCCACCCCTATTGTTGGCTCGATTGGCTATTTTCTTTTATACACCGAAAGATAGCCCACTTCCTAGTAATCGCAGTGTTGGGATCAATGATGACCTCGGGGTAAATGCGTCTAGTTAGCTATGGCGGGATGTAAGCGAACATTGCTGACTGTTTAGTCATCTATGCTTTCTTGCCCCGTCGCGATAACAAGTTTGGCAGGGACACGTGATCTTAAAATAGCATTTTGTAACTCTTTTCTTGATTTCACACCGAAAGTTACCCCACTCCTTATCTTCATCCTATTTTCCCTCGATTTTAGGTGGGCTATTTTTCGGAATATTATGGTAGACTCGAAATTCCTCCAACTTGACCCCAGAAGAGGCCAACACGGTGAGATTGTGGTTCCGCTTTGGAACGATGTAAACCGCTGTAGGGGTGAGCTCGTTATAAGCGTAGCGAGCTACGGAGGGAGGGACAAACTACCGCCCACGTGGAGGCCGCAAGAGAGCGCTCTTCTGAGTTTAGCCCGGACGTGTTAGTACAAACCGATAAAGCATTGGAAAAAAAGTAGAAGTGAAACTTTACTCGCAGTCCGAGCATCGTTGGGGGCAACATGCTTGTTCTCCTAACTTCGGCTTCGCTCGCACGTACCTTGAAACAAACTTTCGGCGAGAAGATCAGATCAGAGAGGGTGATTTGCCCAGCTGGCTTTCGATGGAGCTCCGTGTTACACGGAGCCTCTCAACTTGGTGGCTGACTGGGCACGAATGCTTCGTCAGCGTTCGGCTGGAGATTTTATGCAATTTCTGATTCATTGATCAAACACGAGCCCCAGCCGAGCGCCGATGCAGACTTTCATTTACAGCCGAGTGCTGAGTCAGAAAAAAAAACGTACAAATATTTTATGTTGTTGTTATCCCCATGGATTTCCCACATACCCGCTAGTGGCGCGATAGTTAGATCATCTTCCCAATAGTTAGGGGGGAAAAAATCTGAACAATAATTGAGCTGTTTCTTTTTTTTACTATAGAATTACACATTTTCAGCAGCTCGTGTTCAGACACTGTTTCGTGGTGCGCTGGGCAGGTATCTGGTTTTTCATTTTTGAACGAGTTAATTCAATGGGAATACTTTCTGTATAATGCTTTAATGGTAATTCCCTTTCAACGATTAAGACGCTTAAATGTATAGTTCTTAACACAAGTCTCAACCCTCTTCGAGTTTCTTTGCCGGGGGTATATGCGAGGCAGAGTCAAAAATTAACACCAATTTATTTTTTATCTGCATAATAATGAATGCAGGATTAAAAGCAATTTGCTATTCTTCCACAATGTTTCCCCGCGTTCAACACGTGGGTGCTAACGCTTCAGCTATGCGTGGATACCGCTTAAGAAACAAAAAGTTGCTGGTGAATCCTGAACCGGGAATGCACCGCCGCTTGTAGCTCATCCTCTGTACGGAATTTTGGTTCACCGAGAATTGCTTTGAGGGGTGCGAACAAATAAAAATCGCTCGGTGCCAGGTCCTTTGAGTATTTTGGGTGCGGAGTTCACTAAAAAAAAGTAGACCCCTGATTTTCTTTTTTCTGTCAGAGTAGCTCTGTGGTTGCGCGTATCGTCGTGCTGCAGCAAAACGCTAGTCGTGAGCAAACCCTGACGCTTTGGCCTAATCACAGACTTCAGGTTGTTCTCGAACGTGACACAATACAACATTTTGCTTAGACCGAGTTCCCTTAATGTAGGACTATTGGTCGTTTATGGTGCCGGAAGATCCTTGAGAATAACCTTGTTCCGCGTCGGAACTGCCCCGAACTTCTTTGGTCCTGCGACCAAGTGTGACTCCCGTCCTTGCTTGCTCGTTTGGTCTCTGCCTGGGAATGGTGGATTCAACATTTGTCGCCAGTGACAATGCGTTTAAGAAAATCACCCTGCTCAGGTTACAGAGTCGGTGCACTCTCTCGCACACTTCAATACGGCGCTCCTTAATGTCTGGCGTAAGTTGTGGTGGTACCCACCTGGCGGGCAATATACGGTACGGCAGAATATCAGGACAGATGCGGTGCAGTGAGCCATGAGTCGGGCTCAATTCTTCAGATATTTAATTGATAGTGACACGGCGGTTATTGTACACAAGTCGTTGAGCTTCTCTTACTGAGTGCGTCGTCGTCCAAGTGTGAGCCCGGCCGCAGCGAGCTGCTGCGTCAATCAGACTCGACTCACCGCTTTGAAACTTCTTGTTCCACTCGTACACCTGTAGAAGTGACATAAAGGCGCCTCCATGGTGCTTGAACATTATGCGATAACTATCCGCGGGCTTCTCGCCCTCTGTTCCCGAAAAATCGCATCACCGAGTTCCCGGGTGCACGCTTTCAAGGGCGCGGTCATTTTGAGAGGGCTGTGGTTACGTGACATTTTTCAGCCGGCGACTGGGCCGGAGCGTACAACTCCTTTTAGTGGAGGGTCAAATAATAACCTAAGCACAGGAGTCAATCACGATGATTTCGATTTCTTATAACTCAATTGTCCCCCTTCTACTCTGCCTCGTATATCCGGGTTCCGTGCACGGTATCAAAGGAACTCGCCTGATTTCCATGTACACCACCATATAGAGTACTTCAGATATCTTAAATGTTTTATCGTGTACGATCACCTAGTAGCCTCCAAGGTTCTGTTTTGCGCGTATGTTTTTAAGGTTTTTCTTGTATTTTTTTTATCTTGGAGTGTGTCGAGAAAACGTCAGTTGTGTATTGACACCTCAGCTTGGGCTACTTGGTTCTTCATTTTTAGTACTTCACAGCGCATAAACCTTTATGCGCTGTGAAGTACTAAAACATAAAAAAGTCAATTTTGTGGGTGCTTACTATGTAACCACTATATATGGTACAAATGTACGCGAACCTGTGATCGGTTTCTTTTTTTTTCTTCGTTACTCTGAAATCTAAGAGATTACTGGAGTAATGTTGATGACCTTTGGGGTTTTGTTCTCTTCCCCACTGTAGCTTTGTCCGCTTTGTCGTGACTGGAGAGATTACACTAAACAAGGGTGAGATTTGATCTATACCAACGCTAAATCAGAAATATTTGCAAAGTCCAAACATCATTTAGAGCGGCGTTTTCCACTACGTTAACAGCAGTAAAAAAAAGGAAATCAATAGCCGCTAAAAATATTTGTAGGTAATTGAAAGTTTGTTCAAAAATCTGTGACCAATTTTCAGCTGGACAATCTCGCCAATCGCCTCGCCTATACTCCTGGGAACCTTAGGAAACTAATACTAATAAAAAAAAAAAAAAACACAGGCGGAGAGCTCTAAGAACACGGACAACGAAACCCACCTAACAGAAAGAGCCTTCTGCAAGATTGTCGGGTCGAGATTTTGCCTTGTCCCCTATTTCGTCCTCGGCATCTTTTACCGTGTTTATTTCTTGCACCATGACAACTTCTCCGTTACTATTTTTCTTTCGGCTCACCCGCGGACAAGATTTGCTGTCCCCAGCTACGTCTCGATCAACTGCACTCTTCCTTTTCTTTTCCCCCGCCTGCTCACTCTCGAAACTAGAGGACTTCTCGCGGAGCTGTCCAAGCAAGCCCGCGAACTCTTGGCCAAGTCTCAGGGGATTTAGACCCCCAAATCCCCTAGCCCTTCCCCCATTTTCCCTGACCAGACCAACGGTCTCAAGGATTGCAGCTCTGGCGCTCGACGTTCAGCCTCCTCCCTCGCCCTTTCCACTTCCCGACATCTGCTTTTCTTTCGCTTCCATGTTTCCCCAAACCTGCTTTCGTCCTTTCCAGGCGGCTCCCTCCTCCTAACCCCCTTTCCAAGTTTCCACAATGTTGTGGACCTTTTTTGCCACGTTCCTGCTCCCCTTTCTTACATCCTGCTTTCCCCATTCGCAGTCGACCGATCGCTGTCGTCTGCGTCTCGCAACGAACTGTCGTCTGCGTTCATTGCATCCTACAACCGTCTTATACGTAGTCAGCTTCCTTTTCTCCGCAGCTTCTGAACCGTTGCATTCCATCACAGCCCGACTCCGACCTCCTCACTTTCTGTAACCCTCCGCGTTTTGTCGGGGCTTCCCACGAGAAAGACGTGCCCATGTACCGTGGAGGCCTTTGTTGGAGCTCTGACCGCTGTTTTTTGCCGGGCGCCACCGTGGCGTCGGCGCCAACGCTGTATCAAGACGAGCTTCAATTCTGTGTCTCCAGGGGCTTTGGCCTTCCGGGCTTCAGACATCCGCTACTGATATCATTGTTGTGCTGATTGTTCTTTTCCTATTGTTTCCGTAACATGTTGAGAGCTTCTCTTTTCCCGCAGACTTGTGGTCTGTAATTGAGTCTGCTCGGGTTGCTCTGCTTTGTCGCGACGCTTGGAGAAAACTTGCTCTTGTCTTGTTTTAGAAGGACGAAGAGTGCAAGAGTAGGTTTTCTGGCACAGTGTATGTTTTTTTGTGGCCTACATTGTTTTCTGCACTTTTGCCTCGGGCTTAGTAGTGCCTTTAAGACATTTCGTGTGTGTAACTTAAACAACGCAAAGAAACATTGGAGTTATGTTTCCTTAATTGAAGCTTAATCTCTCTTCACATATCAAATATATGGTTAAGTTTTAAATCCTGATTATTTTTTGCTCCTTAATGAGAGCACAAGTTCGACTGAGATTTCTTTCCAATTATTCTCCTCGACTGACGTCTCTGCTCGGTCGCAATATATCAGTATTTGTCAGTGTTTTACTATCGTTTCCTGTGCAGTGAAGCTCGCCGTGAATAATGATTGCAGGTTGTTTTCTAACGAATTATGTGAGCGGAGGGTCCTGGTTTGCTAATCTAATCTGCAATGTTTAGCTTACAAGTACATACACCGTCAGCGATTGGGCACCTGCTGAGAAATTATTGGTTTCTCACCAATGACATTCAAACGGCGCCATTCTTCTGCTGCTAGAAATGCACTAAAAACATCAATCGTGTTCATAATCATTTATCGTGACGCGCTTATATTTTATCTTATTTTCAAATCTAGCTGTGTAGTTCAAATGTTCCAAAACGGCAAAATGAAGTTGTGTAACGTAAATTTCTCTCATCGTTTGTCTCTAAACTTGCAGGCCATTTGAACGATATCGTACTGGGCTATTCAGAAACAAAAAGCAGATTTAAAGATTATCATTTCACAGAAACTCAATAAGTCAGAAAACCGTTCCGCACATCACTAGATAGAGGAAAGTTCAAATATAAATATATATATTTAAATCCCGCCCTTTTACGGTTGGTACTCATTAAGATTTGAAACATCGAATTGTTGAAGCTGTAGATTTAGTAACTTAAGACCAATTAAATTGCGCGTGGCAAAAAAAAAAAAAGAGTATTGTTTAAATGTTTGTATTGCAACTCGTGGTGCTCATGTTGAGTGCAAAAAACCTCAAGGACCATACAGCTTTGAGCTCTAAACCTTTCTCTAGCAAGTGAGGTGGGGAATGTGTTCATGTGTTCTACAGTTTGATATATTAAAATATAGAGGTCTGCTCCTTTTTTTTAATACCCCTGTGTGTAATTAATTTCGTTGTGTTTCGAAGGTGCTGAGTGACTTGCACAATCAGGTGTCGCCCGTTTTTTTTTTTGCTTTTTTTTTTTCGATCGCATGAAGCGATTATGTGGCGTTCCTCACGCAACCGCTGGAAAGACGTACTACTCTTGTTAATCCGTTGTGGCCACTGAACAGCTTTTATTTATGAAACTATTCTAGCTGAAAAAAAAGATCCAATTAACTTGTTGCACAGTAATGACACGCGTAAGGAAACTTCCGCCCTGTAAGCATACCCAAATATAAATGGGAACTTATATAGTAACGAATAAAATTAGCGGACGTTCCAAAGCATCAGCCGCAGAACTGTACACGACTATAAGCTGTCGGCGAAGCAACATATCTATATACTATACATAAAAAAAAATTTAAAAAAGCGGAGCGACTGCTTTTGCTTTTTGAACGCATCGACAGCCTATATCGTCTCTAAAGCTATTTCGCAAGCACTCTTTGGAGTCTACCGCCACTCTCTAAGTCGCATTTAATGTAATGGAACCGTTTCAGTTTCGATTTTTTGACAACCATATTGGTCTCGCGTGTGCATGTGTTTGTATTTTTCAGGTTATCCCTCAATCTTGGTATTATTATTATTGTTTTCAGTTTTTGAAGATGTACGCTTCTGAAGCGAACCGCGACCGATGCACGCGGGAACCATTAAAAAACAATAATAACAAGGAAGCCGAAAATTCGAGAACACGACGCGCAATCTTTAGTTCCCCGATAGCGGTGCCAAGTAGCGCTCTTCAAAAAGTAGAAGAACCGGAGGCACCTTCTACTTAGCTTAGGTTGGTTTCATGTTTTTGTTCTGCACTCAAACTTTTTTTTTTTTTTTTTTTGGACGACGTCGTTTGGTTTGTCCTCTTCTTTAGCGCCGGCGCCAACAGCGTCGCTAGCCGGAGGAGCGGCGGTGCAACTCGCGAACACTCCCACCAAAACTCAGCTCTCGCAAAGAGCAGCAGCAAACCACGACGAAAGCATTTGAGCATCCCCACCTTTAGATTATCCACCGGACTCCAAAAAGCCATTAGGTTGCTATCGTATCTCTCGCTGCCTCCGTCGTCCTCTCTTTCTCTTTATCTCCGCGTCTCTTTTTTTTTTCCATCAAATCTATTTCTTTGACTTCGAGTCTTACGTCCACTTAACGTCGATCTAATTCCGAACCCGTGTTGCTCTCTTTTTCGCTCCTTTCTGCCTCGATCTCGATGCTGTCCAGCCCTCGCCGCCGCTCTAGTACTGCCTGCCCACTCTCAAATCTCTGTTTGTCCATCCGTTGCGTTCTGGAACCTTTGATGTTTTCAGATTTCGGAAAATATCTCTTGTCCCCCAATCCCTCCTCGCAAGCCGCCATTCGCGCTTGCCTTCTCCTTCTTTCCCTTTGATTACGTGCATTCCTCTTATTTCTTTTTTCTCCAGCGCCGGACGGACGCGTGCTTTTTTTTTTTTTTTTTTCGGGCGCCGCCATCCCATCTGCTCCGTCCCGTGTTCCGCCAACTTGGGAATCAGTCCTGGACCATGTTCGCTTTTTGTTCGGCTTGCAGGTCACGTAAGCGTCGTGTTTGCCACATGACAGGGATGAGAGAAAAGAGTCAAAGCAGACGAAAGAAAAAGCACAAGAACCAGCTAAAGCGAACGTTGAAAGAGACGTCATTCTTGAGAAGATGACGCTATTTGTATGCGGATGTGCGTCCGCTGTCCCCCTGGAGGGATGCCGCCTTGTTCGGGTTCGAGGACGTGGACGGTGGGACCCGCATTTCGCGCCGTTCCCCCGCAGCGTGTCTTCTAGTGCGTGCCTGTTGTTGTAGCAGCGCAAATCCGGACTAGGCTTGCTGGGCCACGCTGATCAGTGAGTGACGTGCCACTGGCTGTCTCGTCCAGCGGGGGACTGCGGGGAGTACGGCGTAAGAGCTACAAGTCACGTCAACAACCTCACATCGAGCACCGGTTCGAGAGTGACACGCTTAATTTGCGTCTTTTGAGCAGAGAGTTGTGGGCTGCCCCGTTGTGAGCTCGGTTTCAGCGTGCGG
This sequence comes from Ixodes persulcatus, assembly GCA_013358835.2. Lineage (NCBI taxonomy): Eukaryota > Metazoa > Arthropoda > Arachnida > Ixodida > Ixodidae > Ixodes > Ixodes persulcatus. Next base: position 32,889 of record JABSTQ010001394.1, on the reverse strand, counting down.
CTGGTGCGTCGATGGCGTTTGCCGTTTGAACCAACGGCACCTGCGTGAAAACAAGGCCACCCACGACCACGTCATGGTCTCGTCTTCACACGTTTCTTTCTCGGTTCAGCGAGCGTGAAATATCTTATCATTGTTATTTTCTGCACCAGCTATGTATACCACGTCGACCTTCAAAATACATTAGCGCAAGTAATCGACCAGAGGATCGTAAAAATCGCAAGATGTGGCGCATTGCTCTGATGAGCGCATGCCGGCTGAACGGTTGTGAGGGTCAGTTCTCCCTTTTATTTTATTTTTTTTCGGGTGGTCTTCAGTTGCAATGAAGGAAACAACGCACGTCTTAATATAAGTTCTCGTGTAACTGGTCGTCTCTCAACAAGATGAAATATTTCAGTTTCCGTACTAGAGGTGTGCTCATATCATTATATAACTCAAGCCGAGGATGCAGACATGATGATATCATGGTACAGACATAATAACATAATTATCTGCGTTAACGCCTCAAGCATATTGGAAGCAGGTTTGCTTCATGCATGCTTTGAACATGTGTGCAGACAGTGTTTTTGTGTGGTCAATGTGCCGGTAGCGTCATACAAAAAAAAAAAAAAAAGTCCATAACAGTGTCTGGATATCGTATGATGTCTTCGCAGTGTTGACCGCGGTTATAGTGTATACTCGAATGCCCGATGCAGGAAACATCCGTACCGAAAGTGCGCCTCGTAAACGGCTGCTGTCTCAGAGTCTCACCAAGTCGCCTCGTTGTGAACATCACCTGGTTTCTACCGCGGTGTGTTTTTGAAACTCCAGGGCGCGAGTCACCTTTTTGCTAATCTCGTCTGGTACAGACAGTATGATAATGTGAGATCAATATTATTGCAACCATGACCCTTATATTTATGTCCTCATTCTGCGAGGCCGAACAAGCCTACTTAGGCTGGTAAGGGATGCCCTCGACTTTAAATCACCAAGAGCGGGTATTCGCACCCATCACGCTGATAATATTCATGCGGCAGAATTATTATATCTAAGTTGAACATTATTCCCTCTTTTTATAAATTATCAAAAAGATTTGTGTGTCTAAAAAATTCGCTTTTCGATTTGAAAAAAATATTCCAATAGCTAATAAGCAGCGGGAACCATCACGCCACTCTATGAGCTGCTCCTAAGCATATATGAACTGGTTCCCACAGACAAAAATTATTCAGTCGCCGATGCCAGCCTACGTCAGAAATTCTCTCTCTATTCCACTTTAGTCGACTCTTGATCGGCTTGATCTCTTGGAGCTGTTTTCACCTGTGCACCTCCAGTGTTCGCGGTCTATCAAAACGCCGCGCTAAATAAAGCGGCCAGCTTGTAGATAGCCAAGTCTGGAGATGGTTCTCCAGAGCGGCGCCCTTGCTTGGCGGAACCGTAAATAGTTTAGGCTCCCGCGCTAATGCATTCTTCTGATAAAATAAATTATCAGCAGTGGAAGTCCCGTTCTAAAAATGTAGGTTATCTTGAAGCTGCCTCATTTCAGAGTCCATTTCGTCTATCACTGACAGGGACGGAGAGATCCATCAGCGTAGAAGAAGGTGCCAGGGCGTTCCTGTCCTTGGTCCCGCATCTTTAAATACCTTAGTTTGGTGACAAAAAAAACAACAGATGCATTCTGTACATTTGCGGTTCGGCCTGAGCTAATAGTATCAGTTGACCCCTCCTTGCACTCTATTTAAAGGTAAAAAGAGGAGTGTCTTACGTGGGCTGATTGCCGAGTTGCACAAGGCCTAGAGTGGAGCCCTCACATTTTCAAAGCTGTGCGTTCAAAATTGTTTTTGTGCTAGTTTTGGAAGTATGCACTCGTCGTGAGCGATCAACGCGTCGCTGTGGTCGGCCCTCCACGCGATTGGCCGAATGCTGAATTTGACGTCAGCAAAGGATTTCGCATCGACAGGAATAAGAGAAACGGAAGAACTTCAATTTTAACACTGTTGGCAATGTTTCTTCAGAGCGAAATTACTTCAAGCTTCTACCATGCTCTTTATAAATACCATCGAACTTGCTGTTCGCAAGGTGGTGACGTCACGAGAGGGAACCATACGAGGGCGCCACCAAACATCTCGCCGCCAATAGATGAATCTGTTGCTTGCGAGCGGATGTTTACTCTTTCGCAACCGGTACGTGAATTTCGAACCGTCGAGATCATCGTTCTTTGTAGACAATATGGGAAAGTTCTTTCTGAGCATGCACGGCTAAGAATGCGCTTAATAGGGTCATGCAGCGATATTGGATTGAAATGTTATGACTTTGCAGAGGCGTACTGGTCCTAGTCTAACCCATGCATACTCGCACAAACCGCCAATGATTCAGAAGTTTATTTATCGCGGTGAAATTGCGAGATAGCCCCGTGCGCGACCGAAAGCGTCGCTGTGGTCGGCCTTCCACGATTGGCCGAACGCTGACTATGACGTAGGAAAGGGGATTTATCATCGACGGAAATAAGAGGAATGAAAGAACTTTAATTTGACGGTGTTGGCAGTGTTCCTTTGAGAGCGCAATGATTTCAAGCTTCCACCATGCTAATAACAAACACCATCGAACTTGTTGTTTGCAAGGTAATGACGTCACAAGGGGGAACCATAGGAAGGCGCCACCAAAACATCTCGCCGCTAATTTCTTTCAGTCTGCCCTTTGCAAAGCTAGATGACGTAATTTTGGGATCGAAACCACCCGCCTGACGACAGTCAAGCGCGGCTCATGGATTGGACACGAGAACCGCGTGAGCACTCGACTTCGGCTCGTAGCAATCAATAGCTCCGCGGACACTCGGAAAGTGGCTCGTGTCGAACCACTGCGGTGATGAGAATAGCCGAACTCTAACAATGCCTCGAGATCATCACGCGTTTTCTACTTTACCAACCCCAGCCCGTGGCTATGATTTACGTTGGCGGCATGGGATAGGCGCCAGGCCACGTGACAGCTTGTTCTGGCTCCGAGTTGAGTGGATGAACGATACACATATTTCTCGATTTTTTTTTTTTTTAGCAATTAACACTGCCTAAAAAGAAAAACTAAGGCAAGTTTATTCAGTTTTTACCATTGGGGAGTTATTCCAAGTAGTATTTGGCGAAAATAGAAAGATCTTTCATCACCCATTTAAAGACGTACAATAAATATCGCCTATGTTTTCGGCGCCTGATTATACACGTTTGGAATATATTGGGGTTGGTTTCGAACTATTTTCGTATTTTCTGCTTCTATCGTTAAGCCCTCTTCGGTGAATTGTGGTGCCTTTTTTGTGAATTATAGAAGATTTTCACGCGGGACTTTCGCAATGGAGGCTCGCTTCACCGCTTTTTTTTTTTTGTGTCACATTTGATCCAAAAAGACATTAGAGAGTTTAAGAATAACGTAAAGACCCTTGCGTCAGCACTGCACACAACGCACGCTAGCTTTCGACGTAACGTTGCGGAGCGCGTTGAACGCGCACTTTTAGTATAGACGGAAGGCAAAAGTACTAACGATACGTAAAGGCTTGCAGCGCCATCTAGATGTGCTCCTACGAACTGCCTCAAACATCCAAGGCGGGTATTCGGTAAAGCCAATTAACCACTGCGAATCTCTTCGCTTTGCTACGAAGTGCGTGAATCTCTTTCCAGTTGCCTGTTGTGAACGTGTTTTGTCTTTTTGGTTTTTTTTTTAGGGCTGTGCGACCAGCAGTGCGATCTATGGTTCGCTCCAGTGTGTTGTGGAATCCCTACTATCTTATGTTGGCCTCGTCATTTGCTTGGAAGTATACAAGCAATACGTCGCACCGTTCGCGTACCGACCGCAGAAAAAAGACCTTTTTGGGTTCGACGGCGTCGCCAACGTTCTTGGCTACCGACACCCATCTTTGTGGGCGCTCGAAAGGGTTCGTCGCGTTGATTTCTTTGAGGAGGTTGTGGGTCGCCTGTCAATACCGCCCGATCAGGCCGAGTTCCACTCGCTCCGAGGAAGTCACACGGGGAAGCGCTACCATTGGGAAAAGGTTTTATCTGTACTTAAGTTCAGAGTCCGATGAAGAGGAGGGCCAAGGCTGTCTAGTGGTCCGGGTCTTCAGTTGGAGGCCTTGCACGGCACCGGCTCTTTAGTCTGTCTCCAGCTCCGAACTCCGCGTGTCCTTGCCCGCCACGAGCCTCGCCCTTTTTCCCGTCTTCTTTCTCTTTCTTCCACAAGGTTGAGGTCATCTTCAATGGTGAAGCGAACCCGTACAACGCGCGTAGCACTTCCACTGGTTTGCCTCACCACCGCCATTTCTCAAACCGGAGTAGTCTCGCGCTTCCCCGTGCGCGACGAGAGCATCGAGAATGGTACACAAAGGACCGCTACGTACGCTCGCAAAAAGCGATAGCGAGCGTACGTACGCATAGCTCGCTGCAGTAACGTACGTATGGCTCATGCGCAGTAGTGGAGGACGCAGCGTTAACGCTAACGTAGGGGCTTGCGTTTGCGTCTTATACGTATTACTAAAACTCTCTAATAACATTCGTGCCCGATCGCTGAGGAGCACTTACAAACTACGGCCGCCAAGAGATAACATAACAAGCAAAAATCGTCCGGAAAACACGGCGAAAGCAGTGGCAGCACGAAAAGTAGCCTCTTTGAGTACGAAGATGATGTCGCCGCACAAGGTTGCTCGACAAACAGCCAACCCGCTGAATGTCCACTGAGAGGCTGATGGAAGCATTTTGCATGTCGGTTTTCAGAGTGGGTCGCGGTTATTCATAAGAGCAATCTTTTGGCATGCTCGTATTTAGTCTGCGTCAATCGATATCGGTCATTTATTTTGGTTCGACTTCTGACCGGAGTTACCTTTTTAGATGGACGTGTTAAAGAAGCCATGAAACGATTTTTCTACTTTCGCTAGGTACACTTAGAATCACTCCCTAATGTTAATAACTAAATAAACTTACCTTTTTTTTTGTTTTTTTTTTCCTAGGCATGGCAGTCGCCGAAATATTCGAGAAATATAAGCATCGTTCATGCCCTCAACTCGGAGCCAGAACAAGCGGCCACATACCTTGGTGCGTATGCTATGCTGCCAACGTTAATCATCACCACGCGCTGGGGTTGGCAAATTAGAAAACGCGGGCTGAACTCCAGGCACTGTTAGGGTTCGGCTGTTCTCATTACCGCAGTAGTTGGACAAAAGCCACTGTACCCCAGTGTCCGCCAAGGCATTGATTATTACGAGCCGAAGTCAGGTGCTTACGCAGTTTTCGTATCCAATCCATGAGCCGTGCTAGATTGCCGTCAGGCGGATGGTTTCGATCCTAAATTACGTCATCAAGCTCTGCGAAGGCAAGATAAAATGATAGTCCCTTTTATCCTCGAATTTCATCGCGACAAAGATTCTTCTGAATCAGTGGCGGTCTGTGCGAGTATACTTGGTCCCGGCTAGGACCAGTACGCCTCTGCAAAGTCATGAACATTCAAACCCGATATCGTTTCCTGACCCATTTAAGCATTCTAGCACAGCATTGCGTTATGATTGTCCGCCGAAAATAGACGTTTGACCATGATGGCCTCGGTACATATGACGTAGTAATACGATGCCCCATACAAAGCCAACCTCCCGTATAAGATCCAAGTTTTATTTTTTATTTTTTTTTTGTTTCTTGTTTTGGGTTTAGGACGTTTTTGCGGGGCGGCGCTTTATTCCGACTAGAAAAATGAGCAAGCAAGAGATATTAGTTTACGACTAGACTTTTGCAAGATGATATGTTCGCAAAAGTATTTGCGTAATTTTAAACGTCACTTTATATTTGTTGTGTTGCTTTTGTCTCTTGTTTCCACGAGGAATAGATTTTAGAAAAAAACTTGAACGGAATTTAAATTTTAAAAAAAGCGATCATTATGCTGATGAGAAACGCTTTCGTTTCAACAAGACCAAAAATAAAGAAAATAAAGATGCAATTTAAGTACCCTCATTTACTCAACAAGAGAGCGCAGCTCGTTTCTTGCGATCGAAGCAAACTCCTCACGCTTTTTTTTTTTTTTTTCGGAAACTGTTCTGCTGCTCAGGGGCTTGAGGACGACACGACGCTCAACTCGTCCTCGGTCAGATCCCTTACGACAAGCGGCGTATTTAAAAACTACTCAATCATGTTTCCCTAAAATATTTATAATCCCCGAAGAGATTTCCTTCTTAGTGACACTTAAAGCGCGCGTCACACTTTCCAATGGAAATTTAAACAAAACAATTCAAAAGTATTAAGGGCGCTGGTTCCTGAACTTCGTTGTCGTTATGACAGAAAGCTCTTTTGATTGCTGTTCAAGACACGCCAGAAGTAAATTGCATGCGTGGAAAATACGTGTGCCTACACGATCTTTTGAAGGAACACTGCTATCGGCATGAGCGCGAGCCCATATCTTTTTAGATCTTAAAAAGTGTGTAGGATGTTACGAAAGTCGCTGCTTAGAGCGTGTAGCAATGAGTATGAATTTGATTACACAATCCCTTGCGCCACCAATTTTTTTTTTTTTTTTTAAATATATACCTATGCTTCTATACGTAACGCTCAGTGTTAATATGCGACATCAAATCATCTCACAACTTCTCACGACAAAGTTCGAATAGCACCAAAATATTTGTTAAAGGAAAAAAAAAACTACCTGGAAGCTTTATGAGTGGTAGCCAAGGTTTTGATAAGACGTTGGGGTGCCAGCTCGTTAGTCGATATGGAAGATGGGACCGGGAGAGTGAGCTCAGTTTGTTAAGTATGTTTAAGCGACGAAAAATCAATATCGACATTTAGGAGTGTACGTGTTACTCAATGCACGCGTTCACATAGTTTTTTTTTCTTTTTGTTTTTTATGTGGGATGTTTTTAGAAATACCGCGTTTGAGATTTCGTGCCGTCTTGTTCGCTATTTTATTTCTCCGTGTCTGAGGGTTTAGATTATGATGTTTAGTAACCTGCTCGCTTGCATTCTTTTTCTCTTTGTAAAAGTTGCTCTGTTGACTTTGTGAAAATCTCTAGCTTTTTTTTTTTTTTTAATATCCAGATTTGCAAGCATTTTAGAACTTGGTGGCTTTTCACCTTACACGGTATACCTAAATGCAAATGTTGTGCTTCCCCCGTTTTGTATACCTCTGTCTAGGGGCTAAGGTTTAGTGTTTTACTATGTTTCACCAGCTAGCTTTTGTTGCGAACGATCGCTTCACCTTTCTCTCAGAAGTCACAACACATGCTACAACAATCGCCGTTGCCGCCGACTAACTCCATACCCGAAAAGCAAATTAAAACAACAGCCAACCCGAGGATGCAGATAACAATTCAAGGTTAAGTACGAGACAGCAACGCACCGAAGTAAACATTTAGTAAAACGACGACTTAAAAAAAAGTCTAAAGAAACAAATGGCTCGATGTATACGTCAAGTTGCATAAGGACGTCGCCTTTCCTTATGCAAACCCTAGGGTGCCTCAACGTCCTTCTGTTTAGGGTTATGCCATCCTTTGTAGGATCCGATGCCGACAGCACGCGCTCACAGGAAAAATTCAAAGAAATCGTCAAGATCAAAATGTCGCCGTAGCACAGCCAACGCAACGAGCGCTTAACGCTCTTTCACACGCTTCAAAAAAAAACAAAAAAAAACGCTCGGAACAAAGTGGTTAACACCCTATCAAATCTGTGTTTCGTGTCCCACCATATTCCCGTGCCCAGAAGCCCCTTGCCCTGAGCAGATAAAAAGGAGCTCACTTCTCGCGTGCCTGGCCACCTGCTGAAGCAGCGTCTCGAAGTCCTCCTTGGGGTCCTCCTCGTCGAAGTTCTGGTGGTAGCGGCGCCCTCCGCCCAGCGCCGTGAACACGGCCGCCAGGTTGAAGAAGCAGTCCGAGTGACCCTTGGCTCTGTCCCTAAACTCATGGTACAACAGGGCCACCACCTGCCAACCGAACCGGCGCAGCGTCTCGATGAACAGCTGCCCAACTTGCGAGAATGAACCGTTCATCCTCGTCAGCAGCCTGTAGTTGGTGTGCTTTACGTCGAAGTTGTCATTTTGGCCGGACGACGTCACCACCGGCAGGTCCCACTCGGAGCTGTACCGGGCCACGGGTGCCAGCACGTACGAACAAGCCGGCCCGAAAAAGGCATCCACTTTGCCCGCGATGTAGTGGTCGAAGGCCACGAGGGGCCCGTGCGACGACGAGCAGTTGGTGTTGTTGTAGTTCACCACGAACGTCATATTGCCAGTCTGCCGGAGCGTGTCCACGGCGACGAGCACGGCCGGGACCACCTTGTGCAGCGAGTACGGGAAGGTGTCGTCGTCCGGCGCCAGGACCAGGAGTTCGGGTGCCCTGTTGGGTCCCTTTAACCGGAGCGCCTCTTCCCTGATGTCGAGCGCCGCGCCAGGCAGGGAGAGCCTGTGCTTGGACGACTCGCCCACGCACAGGTGGCAGATCACCAGCAGCACCACACCGATGCTCAGAGCGCACGGCGTTGCCGACGGCATCGCGTCACGCTGTGGTCGAAGCGCTGGCTGCTAGCCACAGGTGGAGGCGCGCTCGCGGGGCGGCATGCTCTCCGTCAGTCGACGCACGTGATCGCTTTCTGGACTGCTAGCCGCCGGGCCTTCGAGCCGGGGCTTCGACGCTGGGCACGGGACCCGATGTTCGAGGGACTGCGGGCGCCGTGGCGCCACGCTGCGGCCCACGATCGAGATTGGCAGCCTTGAGGGCTCCCCCAGAAGCGCGCTATTTTCGTAAAATGTTGTCGTTCGTTACGACCACGGTACTCGCGCTTACGCCGGCTTGTTGCCTTTGTTGACTTGAATGCTCGATGTTGTTTTTGCGGAGTTAGTTCACATGTGCGAAAACATATCCAACAATGACTGCTGGCAGACAGCTTATAAATTATTTTTATTAGTTGCATTTTCGTGTAATTTTGTAACAGTTTTAATGGTAATAGCTCGAGTATTTTCATGCATATCGTTTTCGACTCGTGCTCGAAAACAACTTTTTCCTCTTGTTCACCGTTTATATACGTCTTCTTTCTTTGACTGACACTCCAATCATTTAAAAGAAGGTATCAATTGTTTGTTCTACCAGAAGAGGTCGTGAAAGAACCTTGGGTTAGAGCTTCGCACAATTCACAAAAACCTATTAATGCAGCATACAACACAGAGTATTAACATCGGAAGCTAAAATGTCGATTAGACTCTTATTTTTTTCTGTATTTGTCAAAGATCTACAATATGTTGTTGTTGTTTTTTTTGGCAGGAGAATGCATTATAAACATTTCCATAGAAATTGAACCGATTCCTAAACGTCTTCGAAGCCGACCCGAAGAAGTTTTATTTTTCTTTTGCAAACAATAATTAATTAATTAGTTATGAATTGATTGCTTGATTGATTAATTGATTGATTGGTTAATTGATTGATTGGTTGATTGATTGATTGATTGATTGATTGATTGATTGATTGATTGATTGATTGATTGATTGATTGATTGATTGATTGATTGATTGATTGATACTAACTCTAGGTCAGCTAAGCCTGACCGTTCTTAAGTCGCACTCTCACCCTTTCTTTAATATATTACAAGAATATGTACGGCTCACCAATCCTAAAATAGCATTGAGTAATTGAAATCCGACCCTATTCATGTCGCACCAATGTCTTTGAGTTTTCCTTTTTCTGAGAACTATAGAAGATGGAAATGGGTCGCCAAGTGATGTATATTTGACAACTTTTTTTATGTTCAGGACTTTATGTATAACTGAATATTTCAGCGGTTGTGTTCAAAATGGCTTGTTATGTTGTGTCAAATGAACACATTTTTAAAGCCTAGCCCCTGCAATAATGCATAATAACAATGCAGGTAAATAAAAAATAAATAAAACCACTATTAAAATTTACAAACAAACGGTACTAAAATTATAAAATATATTGTAATATAATTGTAACAAACAGGTGACCTTCAACCAAATAAGCAAATAGGCTTCATAAAACAAACTTATAAAATTTAGCTAATGATTCAACGCATCTCTCGGAACAGTATTTAAAGAAAGACATGTAAATCGTTCCACCGGCACTTTCAAGGGCATTCATTCGTCGAGGAGGAAATAGGCATCAGTCTTGTAGATATGTCCTAAATTTTGTCGAGCCAAAAAAAAAAGACAAAAAAAAATGGCATTCTTGTAAATTCTGCGGGTATCCTCAATTGATTCAGGTTATTGCGTAAACTTTCATGTAATCTCAAGTTTGCAAAGAGCGGATTAGATGCGGTGTTACGGGCGCCGCGTTTGAAAGAGGTATCCCTACGCTCTGCATTGGTCATGGCCAACTTTCTGGGACATTCCGATCTAGTTCTAAAATTTCACGCCACGTGGCGTATCAACCTTGAGCGAGATTTGAAGGCGGGGGTTTCCCGCTATGTCAACCTACTCGTCATTGCATCTTTTCCAATTTGCCCCTTTTTTTTTAATAACGTGAAACTTTCTTTGGCTAGGTGCTCAGCATTTCGTGTGTCTGCGTAGGCGTTGTAAGAAGAGATTAGGGGGGAAAGTGAGAGCCAATCATGTACGCGCTTAGGGCGCCAGCATTTCGTGAAGAATGATAAGCATGGCCGCGAAGCTCGATGCTAATTGTTTAATGGGGGAGATCACGTGACCAGAGGGGCAGGCGAGGAGGAGCTCGACCTAAAGTCATTATGCTGCACAGCACAGCCATTCCTCGCTATAAAACGCGGGCATTCGTGCTCGCAAGCGTAAAGGGTTTGAGGCGTACCACATAAAAGACAAAGCCCACCCTTCCCCTCCCCCCCCCCCCCCCAACCTCATGACGACAGTGGACCCACGCAACACCACCTAGCTTGCGTCAGCAACATCAAGCACCAGTGCGTCCTCAAAAAGGTGCACGACGCTAGCAGGTTGCGACGCCGGAATACGGACGCGTCTGTCACTCTGCGATATTGCGGTTTGACACCCCTGGTTTATGCAGGTCAGCTCCTGCGTGTCCACGAGTAAGAGTGAGAGTGACTACGCTCTTCGTTGTCGAGGAACCCTGTCACTGCAGGCGAGTGTTTCACTTTCGGTGTAGCTGCAGGAAGCGGCCATTTTGGCTTTTGAGGAATTGTTCAGCAGTCCGGCTGGTTACACTTTCTTTTTCGCGTGATACCACACGCGGTTTCACGCAAAAGTCGCGGTCATACTGCTACTACATCAAACGAACGACAGTCTGCAGGCATGTTCAAAGCATGTATCAAGCGAACATGCTTCTACGATGCTTGGGGCGTGTCCGCGTAGACTTCTGTCATCATGTCTGCAGTCAACACTTTGTCTTTTGTATGACGTACGAGCAGTGTAGCTGCGGCTCTAGACTGCCAACCACGGCGAACAATAGAAGGATCCCTGGCGGAGGAGGAAGCTCCTAATACAATTACAACGGGGGAAAAAAATGGGATGTGCGCTGGGATGTTGTGGGTGTGGAGTTTTACTTTGCTGAGCGTCTCTGCTGCGTAAATCGAATTTCTAAAGGTGCAATCGTATTTTTGAGCTTCGTTAATCTTTGGCATCCCTTTGATGTTCGTCGTGATTGACCGTCTCCGTATTTTGCAGGCGAGTGGACTCACAACTTTCTTGGAGTGTGCTAAAGTCACTGGATCGGGTGTGCTTGCCTGTATTTGAAACTGCACACTCCTACGACAAATGGGGAGGACGAGGAGCAGCGCGGCACGGGGAGGGACGCTGCCGCTAGTGAGAAGTGAGAAGGAGAAGGAAGAGAGGGACCAAAGGGCAAGGCTCGTGGCGGGAGAGGCGCGTGAGAGAGAACGAGATGAAAACCAGCGGCGAAGGTCGAGGACAGTCAGCCCAGGGACGAGAGCCGGACCACGGGCAGCCTCGGCCCATCAGTTCGGACTCACGCATGAGTATCTAAACCTTCTTTGATGATGGCGCTCCCTCGTGTGACTTCCTCGGGGCGAATGGAACTCGGCCTGATCGGGCGTAATCGACGGGCGACTCACATACTTTGTTGAGCTGTAGCTTGCAAGCTCATGGCGCTTTCTGTATACAGGGTGTTTCACGAAAGGTGGACAAATTCGATATTGCGAAAACTATGTATCGCACAAAAAAAAAAAAAAAAAGCTTGTGTCGTTTTGGTCTTAGGCCAGGGACCTATTTAGGAAAATGATTAAAGTTCGGGATAATTAAGTTGTTAATTATTGCGCGTTATTAAATTTTTTAAATATTGAGTTTGAGGGCATGGTTTTAGTTAGAATCTTGCTGAGCATCATCGAAAAACACTAAATCAACAAATTGCAGAACGATAGAAGGCACGCGCGGTATTTTACGGCATTCTGAAAAACCGCACATCTTCGACAGGTTTTTCAGTTTGGGTTTGCAATCGGAGCGCTTCTCGGCACCAACGGCACCGCGCCCCGTAGATAAATAGTGCAACCAGCCGTTGCTGCGTTGCGCAAGGACAGCGCAGCAGAGGTTGGTTGCATTATCGAATTCGTCCACCTTTCGTGAAACACCCATATTCGCACCCGATCTATAGTAGCGTAATTGAGTGTATTTCTATCTTTGACACGTATAGTTTTCAATGAAGATGCATCGTCACGGAAGCCGCGGAGCCGGTGGCGGGCGCCGCGCCTGCGCAGTGGGGGAGCGTGATGTCACCGCCGGAGCGCCATGTGAAAAATGAAGACGTGGCGCGCTGCTTGTAGGAATGCGCTGCGTGTAGGAATGCGAAAGTATTCCTACACGTAAGTAGTCTTAAGTGTCTTTTTTTAATGCAGATGATGCTGTGTTGAACTCTCCTGTTCTTCTTAACGACTGGGAGCTCCTGTGTACCTTTTATTAAGAACCGGTGTGAACTGGTTCGCCCTGGGTGACACCGGTAACCGAATTGTAATGTCAAAAGGGCTTCATATCACATGAGCGAATGACGTTTTAGTGAACAGCGCCATTTGAGCGAATCGACGTTTTAGCGAATAACGGAGTGAATCGACGTTTTAGCGGATAACTCTAGATATATCTTCAGGTGTTGCAATTACGGTTGGGGGAAAGGGTTAGAAGGAGCTTCCATCCAGATTTTCTTTCGGGTAACTTAAACTTTTTACAAGCGTCTTTCGGTAAGGTGAAAGCCAATCAAATGGAACCCCTCGTTTTCCGGGACCAAAAGGGAAGTCTGAATGCGAGTCGTGTAGTTCATGCGGATAGTCTAGATCTGCAGTGTTTTCAGAAACTTTCGGCCGACCGTGTCCGGTGACCACTTTTAATATTTACTAAAAAAAATATTTTGTAGACTCAATGCCTATCAGAACAAAACCGAAATCTGTTTTGTGAAAAACCTTTTGACCTTGCGGAAAAAAAGTAGAAGCGCGCTCTCGGAGCGAAGCACTTTTTGCGAATCGCACGAAGTTGGCATTTCAAGCACATCTCCCCCCCCCCCCCCCCCCCAAAAAAAAAAAAAAAAGAAAAGACTGTTGTGGCAAACCTGTCTGAAATATTTACTCACAAACTACGAATGAGGCGAATTGACTCAAAATATATATCATGAGGTATTGACGTCGTTAATTTCTAGAAAAAAAAAAATAAATCACAAACATGGCCGATTCCGCAAAAATACTTAAGTTTCATTTTTTTTTTTTTCTACGCATCTAAAAATACCGGAACTTTCAAACTTTGCTAGGATGTTGCCCTGTATCACGTTAATGTTGGCGCTAAATGTGGTTGTCCTGGGCAGTAAAATATATAAATGAGAAATGTTCAAATGGGTTCATTTTAATAATTAAGAGTCCTTTTGAAACTCAATTTAAAAAAAAAGCATCTTCGATTTTTTTTTAAACTCTTCCCCATTAAGGCCAATAATAGGTAATAACAGAATCTGCAAAAACATGTTGCATTATTTTTGTGTATTTTAGGTTATAAAGCTAGAAATATGACCAATTCGAGGCTACCGCAGCACCGTGAATGGGGCGTGTAGATACCCATAGATGACGAATTCATTAATTTTACAAAGTGTAAAAATGCTCGAGGGTGGTTAAAAACAAAGTGACGGCACAGAGGCGGACAGTTGTTTTAAATTGAGAATTCTTCGTGCTTTTCTGCATAGGAGTTGAACAAGTTGCGTGCGGTCCGGAGCAATCTCTCTCACGTCGCAAGCTTCGCAGGGCGTTTTCAATACCCACTGTAGGGTCTCTGAGTACGCCATGTAAAGGAAGCGACCGGAGCGCCTACGCTTAACGCATGTTTATCTCAGCCTTTTGCCTGGCGGTAACATGATATGGCGCGGCGGAACAGGTGCGCCCCCTCACGGCATTGGAGCCGCCGCCGCGTTGTGCCTGTGGACCTCCCGGCAGGCGCCCATGAGGCGAGCGGCAGAAAGAGCGCAATCCACACTATATTTGCTTAGTCTGGTGACAACTGACCATATTGTTCCCAACGCTTTTGTGTGTGTGTGTGTTTTTTTTACGCATGAAAGAGCGCCTCCCTTCCCTGCACGAGCTCTTGACATTGACGGCCTTTTGTTTTCGGCGATTTCTTTGTATTCTTACCGTGAGCGCGTGCTGTAGGCATCGTGTTCTACGAAGAATGGCATCACCCTAAACAAAAAAAGAAATACACCATCTTCCCGAGGGGAACCATGGGGTGATGCGGAGCATCGTGTTGGTTCCGAGGAAAGAGTCAGTTGCGTGCTGACGTCGAGAGATGGCGCCACCGACTGCCCTAGCGTTACCCCCTACGCGAGCCTTCGTCGCGGCTCGCGGCAGAGAAACTTGGAACGCTCGCCGCTCGCCGTTTATTTTTTTTTCACACTTGAAGGAGAGGAGACTAGAGGAGGAGAGTTGCGCGTGCGCGCGCGGTGTGAGGAGAAGCGAACGCACGCGCAGTGCACGCAGCTGGTAGAGAGAGAGAGCGGAGAGAGTAACGCGCAGCTGTTGGAGAGAGGGAAGGATGAGAGTTGCGCGTGCGTAGTTCGAGTGCCGACTACAACGCCGACGCCGCGGGACATAGACCCGAGCAAGAGATGCTCCGCATCTAAAAGAGGCCGCATCTCCTCGTGGTGAATGATGTTGACTGGGGCGAAGCTCTGGTGGTGCTGATGTTTCTGATTTTATTGTTCATAGGTAGTGCTGCCAGTGTTGCGGAGTTGCCACTCCGGAGTTGGAATGATTCCGGAATCATTCCGCATTTTCGCGACCCCGGAATGGAATGGGAATGGAATGGGCCAAGTTCTTTATATTTTTATTCATTTATTTATTTAATAATTTATTTCTTTAAGTACAGCTATACCGAGCCAATCAGTGAGAGCCAGCTGTTCAGAAATAAAATGAGAGGGAAACTGCAAACCCGCGTGGGGCCCTAACAGACTTATACCCAAGAAAAAATTCAATACAAAAATCAAGCGTCAAAGCAAAGAACACAGGGGGGAGGGGTCTGTGCCGGCCATCTCAGGTCGCAATCCACGAGCTCTCTGTTTGAATGATGCTATGCGAAACTTGAGTTCTGCCATTCATGCGTTGGAGGCGGAGGGTCGGCAGCTAGGACCGTCATAACAGGGATGCAACCGTATCGATTTTTCAACCGTAACAGAAGATAAGATATGTGCTTCAGGATGCTTCAGCTAGGTGGTCCACCTTTTCTCGAAAAGTCCAAATACAACTGCCTGCATGGCTTTCAACGAGGTCACCTACAACGAAAATACTATTTTCCTTTCACACAGCAGCGTGGGTAAAGTTTCATGTTCAAGGCAACACCTACAGATACAAGAATACTATATAGTTCATTTCACCGTGACGTCATGTGATCAGTGCTGACAGGGGCGCCCTTATTGGACAGGGAAGTGGTGATGTTTTAATGGAATTTATTTAGAGGTCAAAGTCTTTTCGCATCACTGCTCAGACAGATAGGATGCCAGGGAAGGGACCGCGGTCAATCCTTGATGGAACGTTTTTTGAACCCATTGAAGACTCTTCGTCCGGAACCACTACCTTCAAGGCGAAGTGTAAAGCCTGCGGGAAAGTAATTTCGGGACAAAAAAAAACTTCCACTTCATACTTAAAGCCTCATCTCAGTTGGCGTCTCAAAGAAATTTGAAAAATGTATTGCATTATCAGTATTCATATTTCTGCCCTCCCTAAAATGTATTCCTGTATTAGTATTTCCAAAGACTTTTTGGCTCTTTTTAAAATGTATTTCCGATAAGTATCGCGATACATTTTTAGAGATATATTTGAGACTTGAGTATCAGTATTTTAGCAACTATTTTCATCTATCCCAGTATTTGTATTTCCAAATACATTTTTGAATATTTCTGCCCAACCCTGCAACGCAATGCAGCCGTCAAGTGACACCTTTTACGTTAAGGAATTAGAGGAATGGAATGGAAATGGGCCCAGTGTCCCGATTCCTTGGAGTTGAAAGGAATTGAGTTATCGAAAACTTTAATTCCCCGGAATGGAATTGGAATGGAATGGGGGTGCCCACTCCGCAACACTGGTGCTGATGGTGCTGATTTTTTTTATTGCTCATAGGTAGTGCTGAGTTCCGGGTTGCGGTTCGACTTCATTATTACTACTTTATGGTCGGTGAAATGCAGAGCCAGCGGTTCTTCTAGGCGGATCAGCTTGGATCCGCTAGAAGCCGCGGGAACGCATCTCCACCGCTTAAGTCAACGGTCCATGTCAGAAAGAGAATGTGTGGTATGGAACGTGATTATAAACGCATTTGAGCATTTGACCGCAGTGCCCTCTCGTCTATAAACGTTGAGCCAATGCATGCAAAGTTTAAAGCGATTATATACGCATTTGACCGAATCCCGGAGAAAAGCTCACCGGAGAAAAGCTCACCGGAGATAAGCTCACCGGAGAAAAGCTCACCGCAAAACCGGCGGATGCGGAGGAAAGTTCACCGGCCATTGAGCGTATGCAGAGAGCTCCTCACTGATTTTTTTTTCTTCTATTTATATGGAGGCTGTTGGATCATGCGTAAGATATACTGTAAACGACTAAATTTTCGCGGGGACCTAATTTTCGCGAATTTCGCGAATCGCCTACGATTCGCGAAAAATACGTCCCGCGAACAATTCGGGCAATATGTGAACGCTACGGAAGCTACACTCGATTCGCGAAAATTAGAACCCGCGAATAATTTCACATTTCCAGCTTTGGCCCGATTCGCAAACATTTGAGCCCGCGAAAATTAAGTCGTTTACAGTATCAATTTATTATTATTAAAATTCGTCAGCTTTGTAAAAAAGAAAATCTTTTTTGTAATATCTGTTAAGCTTATTGGGTATCCTGCTCCCAAAAAATAATTGTGGGCGAGTGTTTTCTGTGGCTTACTCTCTAGGCAACGAAAGCCTAACTGAAAACTTTATGAACTTGAAGAACAGGAAAAAGTTGAAAACTTAATAATGTCTGCCTAAAACCTAAAAATCAATACTGTAAATGCCGAATATTGTCACGAATGACAAGTGATGAGGCGGAAAATAACAGTAGAGCGTTGCGGGCGTCGAAGTCGGCGAAAGAGCAGAGTCGAACGCTGGGGCGAAAACTGACTCCGGTTCGCCACGCGGAGCCCCTTATGTACATGCGTAAGCTTCTGGAATAATCAGCGTAGAATGTTCGACGCGTACAGCATTCGGACCTCGAACACGCAACAGGATTCTCGAATTTACCAGAAAACTAGATTGCAGGAATAACAAAAGATGCGTCGCTCCCAGGGATCGAACCCTCGCTTTTCGCGTGGGAGGCACGCGCGATAACCGTTAGGCCACGAGCGCGCTGCCTGCTTGGTCAGCTGCGCTCGCGGCATTACTCCCCCCTTTAAAAAGTGCATGGCCCCGATGCAACACAAAACAAAACAAACAAAAGGGACGGTAAGCTAAAGAGTCATTTGGAACACAGTCCACAGTCCTATCGAGCGTAGTATGGCTTCATGCGCACGACGTGGACGACTTCTGGTCGTGGAGGGCGGCGTGATGAAGTCCGTGTTCCGTCGGGCATCACCTCGTAGTTCAGATCTCCAAGTCGACGAAGTACCTTGTAGGGTCCAAAGTACCGTTTTAGGAGTTTCTCGCTGAGACCGCGTCGTCGTATCGGGGTCCAAACCCACACACGGTCTCCGGGCTTGAAGCGAACGTCGATCCGGCGAAGGTTGTACCGGGTAGCGTCGACACGTTATTGATCTTGAATTCGGAGTCGGGCGAGCTGGCGGACTTCTTCTGCCCGTTGGGCAACCACCTGGGCGTCGTCGCTTCTGTCGACAGCCGGTTCGTGGGGTAACATCGCGTCCAGCATTGTTGTCACTTTGCGACCATGAACCAGTTGAAAGGGTGTAACCCCGGTGGTCTCTTGCACGGCCGTGTTGTAGGCAAAAGTGACGTACGGCAATACCTCGTCCCATGTCTTGTGCTCCACGTCGACATACATGGCGATCATGTCGGCGATAGTTTCGTTTAGCCGTTCTGTTAGTCCATTTGTCTGCGAGTGGTACGCAGTGGTTCGACGGTGACCGGTGCCACTGAGACGAAGGATGTCTTGCGTCAGCTGGGCCATGAACGAAGATCCGCGGTCTGTGATGAGGACTTCAGGGGCGCCGTGCCGGAGGACAATGGACTCGATGAAGAACTTAGCGACTTCAACAGCCGTACCTGATGGGAGGGCCTTCGTCTCGGCGTAACGTGTGAGATAATCGGTGGCGACGATTATCCAGCGGTTTCCCGATGTCGACGGCGGGAAAGGGCCAAGTAAATCCATTCCGATCTGCTGGAACGGCGTGGATGGGGGAGAAATCGGATGCAGAAGTCCTGACGGCTTCGTCGGCGGTTTCTTACGTGGCTGGCACTCGTGGCACGATCGGGTGTAGAGGTGGACGTCCTTGGGGAGCTTTGGCCAGTAATACTTTTCACGAATACGGGCCAGTGTTCGGCTGTAACCGAGGTGTCCGGACGTCAGGTCGTCAAGATATGCTTGAAAGATCTCCTCCCGAAGGTCGGTCGGGATTACCAGCAACCACGGTGTGTTGTTGCCCCCGAAGTTCTCTTTGTAAAGCACACCTTGTCGGAGGACGAAGGTTGGCAGGGTTCTCGAGAAGACACGGGGGGCAGTCCCCCCTCGTCCTTCGAGGTGCTCGATTAGCGCGCGCAACTCAGGATCGTCTCGTTGACGTCGTGAGATGTCGTCGGTATTCACTGCGCCTAGGAAGCACTCATCGTCATCGTCGTCGCTGCTGCCGGAAGGCGTTTCGACGGGGGCTCTGGACAGGCAGTCGGCGTCGCTGTGCTTGCGGCCTGACTTGTAGACCACAGTCATGTTGAACTCCTGCAATCGGAGACTCCATCGAGCGAGGCGTCCTGACGGGTCCTTGAGGTTCGCAAGCCAGCATAGCGAGTGATGGTCGGTGACTACACGGAACGGGCTCCCGTACAAGTACGGACGAAACTTCGTGATTGCCCAGACGACCACAAGGCATTCTTTCTCGGTCGTGGAGTAATTTTTCTCCGCCTTGGACAGTGTCCGACTCGCGTAGGCGATAACTCGCTCGGTGCCTTCTTGCACTTGAACCAGTACTGCGCCAAGTCCAGCGTTACTTGCGTCCGTGTGAATTTCGGTTTGCGCATCCTGATCGAAATGTTCAAGAACAGGAGGAGTTTGCAGTCGTCGCTTCAGTTCATCGAATGCCTGCTGCTGCTCTTCGGCCCATTCGAACTTCTCGGCGTCCTTTGTGAGGTTTGTTAGCGGTGCGGAAATCCTTGCGAAATCCCGAACGAAGCGCCGATAGTAGGCGCATAGTCCAAGGAACCTTCGCACGGCCTTCTTGTCTCTCGGCGCTGGAAATGCTGCGACGGCGCAAGTCTTCTCTGGGTCGGGGCGGACGCCTTCGTTACTAACCACGTGACCTAGGAACTTCAGTTCGTCATAGGCGAACCGACACTTTGACGGCTTCAGGGTGAGTCCGGCGGTCCGTATGGCTTGGAGAACAGCTCGGAGTCGTCGCAAGTGCTCGTCGAAGTCGCCGGAAAACACTACGACGTCGTCGAGGTAGACGAGACAGCTCTGCCACTTCAGTCCTGCCAGTACGGTGTCCATTACACGCTGGAAAGTTGCTGGCGCTGTGCACAGTCCGAAGGGCATCACCTTGAACTCGTACAGTCCATCCGGCGTGACGAAAGCTGTCTTCTCTCGGTCCCGTTCGTCGACCTCGATCTGCCAGTAGCCGCTCTTTAGGTCCATCGATGAAAAGTATCGGGAGTGGCGCAACCGGTCTAAAGTGTCGTCGATACGGGGGAGTGGATAGACGTCTTTCTTCGTCACCGCGTTCAGCTGTCGGTAGTCCACGCAGAACCTAAGCGTTCCGTCCTTCTTCTTAACCAGTACGACTGGAAACGCCCATGGACTGCTTGATGGCTGGATTATGTCGTCGTTCAGCATCTCTTGAACTTGCTCCTGGATCACCTCCCTTTCTTTAACGGAGACTCTGTACGGTGATCGATGCACAGGGCGCGCGTCGTCCTCGGTAATGATGCGGTGCTTCGCAACGGCTGTTTGGCGCACCTTCGACGACGTCGCAAAGCAGTCACGGTATTCGGCGAGAAGGTTAATCAGCTGCCGTCGTCTCGGGACCGAAAGCTTAGGGTCGATGTCGAGCTGCGCTGGCGACGTACTGTCTTGCTGAGGTGGCGAGGATTCGTCAGTAATGGCGGCGATTTCGGCGGAGTTTCGGAGTTCCTCGACGTGGCCAACGGCTGCACCTTTTGTGAGGTGTTGCGTTTCATTCCGGAAGTTCGTCACGAGGACCACAGTGCGGCCATCCTGAAGTTCAGCTACTCCTCGTGCGACGCCTATTCCTCTTCCTAGAAGCAACTGGAGGTTGCCTTCCAGAACAACTTCGCCGCAGGTAGCTGCATCGGTCACGACGGGTACGACAACACTTGACCGCGGCGGCAGGTTCACATGGTCGGCAGCGACTCGCACGGCGGCTGACGCTGTTTGGGGTTTCTCTGAAGGCAGAACAGGCTTGCGCAGCGTCAATCTGTTCTCACCAAGGTCGATGACGGCGCCGTATTCACACAAGAAGTCCATTCCGAGAATGACGTCCCTCGAACAGTCTTGCAGAATGACGAACTTCACAGGGCAGGTTTCGCCGTGGATCTCAACGCGAGCGGTGCACCTGCCAACAGGTGTGATGAGATGTCCGCCGGCGGTTCGTATCTGCGGTCCGTCCCACGACGTTGTAACTTTCCGAAGGCGGCGAGTGAGCCTCCCACTCAAGACTGAGTAGTCTGCTCTGGTGTCCACGAGTGCCGATGCGTCGAGGCCGTCGATAACAACGTTTAGGTTGTTGGACACCGTTGCATGGGCGTCGGTGCGATGCGGGGCGTCAGGAGTGTGGGAGCGCTCCGGCGTTCTTGGAGGCTGTTTGCTTCCGTCGTTTTCGGCAACGTCACCTCCAGGCGTTGCCGCACTTAGTTTTCCCGGCGACGCAGGGGAGACAGACTCTCTCGGCGGGGTCGGGGCGCTGGGGACGCTGAACGTCGTGGCGATGGTGAGCGGGCTTCACGGCGGAGAGACGACACTGGGGAGGGCGAGCGTCGGAGGTACTCCTCGATGTCGCGAGGGCGTTCGTCGTACCTTGGGCGCGGGTCGTTCGGGTGGAACCCGCGCAGCCCCAGTTGTCGGTAGGGGCATCGACGGTAAATGTGGCCGGCTTCACCGCAGTGATAACACAATGGGCGTCGATCGGCCGTCCTCCACACGTCGGTCTTTCGTGGCGCTGCTTCTTCTGGGTGGGCGTGCGCCGGACCTTCCTGGCGTCGGGAAAACTGCGGCGCTGGAGGTTCACGTCGGGGTGGTGCCCTATATGGGTGAGCGGGGGGCGGCGGTCGTCGGGTAGCTGCGGCGTAGCTTAGCTTCGGTGGTTCAGGAGCGGCGCTGATGAGAACTTCTGGCTGCAGCGCCTGCTGAAGTTCTTCCCGGACAATCTCGGCGACTGAGGGCGTAACCGGGCTTGTGGCAGCAGGTAGCAGCTTCCTGATTTCCTCCCGCACAACGTCCCGGATAATCTCGCTGAGGTCCGGGCTGTTGCAGCTGGAAGTCGAGATTGCAGCGACGCCGGGAAGTCGCTGGTAATGGGAGGCCCGTGCTTGAAGGGCACGTTCGATGTTTGTTGCCTCCGTGATGAAGTCTTGGACGGTGATAGGCGGGTTCCGCACAAGGCCTCCGAAGATGGTCTCTTTCACCCCTCGCATCAGGAACCGCAGCTTCTTCTCGTCAGGAGCGTTTGGGTCGGCGCGGGTCATGAGGCGGAGAACGTCCTCGACGAAACTTGTGACGCTCTCGTTTGGCCCTTGGCTTCTTGCTTGAAGAAGTTCTTCGGCCCGCTGACGTCGCTGCTGGCTGGCGAAAGTACGTCGAAGCGCCGCCTGGAAGTCTTGCCACGACGAAATGGAGGCTTCGTGGTTCTCAAACCAGGTGCGTGCAGTGCCTTCCAGAGCGAAGTAGACGTTCTGAAGGCACTGCTCCGGTGTCCACTGGTTATGGCGGGCCACTCGTTCGTAATGCTGTAGCCAATCTTCAACGTCCTCGTAGATCTCCCCGTGAAATGGCGTCGGCACACGGGGAACCACAGGCAGGAAGACGTAGGACGGTGCTGCTTGGGGGTTTTCCGTCGACTGGGCCGTGGAGTTCATCGTCGGCTTCGGTTGCTTCTTTGTTTTGTCCGGTAGTGATCCAAACTCAGGGCGTTGTCCTTGCAGACGCTGGCTTGCCCGAGGCCCTGCCTCTTCCACGAGTCGACGACTTGGAGTGGGACTTGCCGAACGGGTCCTCGGAGGGGTACGGTTGAGAAACATAGAGTGCGTACCCAGCACCTCCACCAAAATGTCACGAATGACAAGTGATGAGGCGGAAAATAACTGAGTAAACTAAACGTTTAATCGGGCGAACTTGTGCCCAAAATAAAGAAGGAAACAAAAGGTAACAGTAGAGCGTCGCGGGCGTCGAAGTCGGCGAAAGAGCAGAGTCGAACGCTGGGGCGAAAACTGACTCCGGTTCGCCACGCGGAGCCCCTATGTACATGCGTAAGCTTCTGGAATAATCAGCGTAGAATGTTCGACGCGTACAGCATTCGAACCTCGAACACGCAACAGGATTCTCGAATTTACCAGAAAACTAGATTGCACGAATAACAAAAGATGCGTCGCTCCCAGGGATCGAACCCTGGCTTTTCGCGTGGGAGGCACGCGCGATAACCGTTAGGCCACGAGCGCGCTGCCTGCTTGGTCAGCTGCGCTCGCGGCAATATGCGAAACTGCATGCGCAACAACGCGGTGCCTAAAATTCTCTTTGAAGCTTTTGTTAACTTTTGAAAACAGGATAAAACAGTCAGTAGGATATTGAGGCTTCTTTCTTCCATGGACATGCACGTTTTCTAGCTTCTCGTGCAGGCGATTCACACGTTGCCTTTGTGTGATAGTGCCCCTTCTACGGTGAGCCACCCATGACCTTCAGAGCCGCACACCGTTGTTACTCGTGACCTATATAAGAAGTAGTCTTCTGTAAGGTAGCGAATAGGGCGAGTTTGTAAACGTTATACATGATGAAAACCGCTCAAATGACGACGACTCAGTGAAGACAACAAACACGACAAGACGAAGCGGTTCTCACAACTAAAGTTTTATTAGTGAAAAAAAAAAAGATAATATGAAAACGATTCACACACCGCAACTCATATTAGCTCGCAAAGAACAAACCTCTTTATCTGACAGAGCTACCGACGGCGCACTGTCAGCTGTCAATAAATTGCTGTCTTTTTTTACCGGTGTACTATGTTCTGATTTTATACTTGTGGCTTCTTTTAAATACAGAATGGGTGATTACAAATGTTTGAGGAATTAGTAAATATGCCCAATCAACTTCAAGAAGATTACAAAAAAGAGGACATATGTTTAATGAAGTGACGAATGCGAATTGTGTTAAATTGCCACGTTTGGCGCAGAATCCGCTAAGTTAAAAAAAAAAAAAATCGGTGAGCTTTTCTTCGCATCCGCTCAAAGGCCGGTGAGCTTTTCTCCGCATCTACCGGTTTTGCGGTGAGATTTTCTCCAGTGAGCTTACCTCCGGTGAGCTTTTCGCCGGTGAGCTTTTCTCCGCCGCCCCATTTGACCGCAGCGCCCTCCCCTCTATAGACGTTGAGCGGCTATACGTGCAACGTTTATACATGACAGACAGATGGGATGGCAATTGATGTGAGCACGGACGCGGGACGGATGGACAAGGCTAGACTCTAAGGAGCTTCACCCCTAAAATAGTAACCCCAGTTCTTGAGTTACTACCACATCTCAAAGCCCCCTACTCGTCCCGCAGTTGTGGCCGAGTGGTTAAGGCGATGGACTAGAAATCCATTGGGGTCTCCCCACACAGGTTCGAATCCTGTCGACTGCGCAAACATTTTTTTCTTTTTTCAAGAAAACAGATGGGATGGCAATCGATGTGAGCACGGACGCCGGACGGATGGACAAGGCTAGACCCTAAGGAGCTTCGCCCCTAATAGACGTCGAGGCACCCTAACATGCTCCACCTGGCTCTCCAGCGTGCATTGATGTAAACAGGGAGGCGCGCGCGCCGGCCGGGCCCGAGGGTCAGGTTTCTTCCCTCCGTGCGCAGTCGCCTTCAGACGGGTAATAAAGACTCGGAGCCATTTCACACCACGGAGTGACTGTGTTTATTGTCCTTAGCTTTGAACTTGTACCCACAGGTCGTAACACGCGGAGAAGATGAATACTGAAGGGTACCGGTTGTGTAAGATTGTTTTTTTATATTTCTTTGTCATCATATTTTTATGAGATCTGTTGTAGCTGCTGTTCGCTACACTGCTCACAGACGCTGGTGGACGCGAGTCTTTATTTCCGAAGTGACTTCTTTGTAGACGCTCCCATTCTTGACAGCAGCAATTCGTGCCGCAGTGGGTTGACGCGTGTGCACTGTCAGAAGTGCCAGGATTGAATTCCAGGTCCTGGCAGGTGAATTAGAGCAACATTCGGTAATTTTGTCTTGGGGGCGTCCACCATATCTGACGCACACTTAACAGCCGATGTGGCAGGCCCTCGGAGATTGAAAAGTGTTGCATGGTGTTTGCCGACGCCTCCAATCCCATCGCAGGCGTTCTTGCAGTTGCTGAAAATAGCCATTTGACCGGCAGATACGTTTTTTTAACCATTTTGTTCTTAGCCCGAGACTGAGGCAGGAAAAAAGGAAAGTTTCAAAGTGGAAGAAAAAGGAACAGTCGAGGACACGTCTCTAACACAGCTAAAGACATGTTTATTTGGTCACCCTCTTATATACATTCCACGAACTTCACCACAGAACCTTCCCGACCTTCTCGACCTACAAAGCCAAAAGATAACAAAGGTCTCATCTCTTTCCACCACAATTATCAAACGACCTTGACTGACAATTATCAAACAACCTCGACTGTTCCTTTTTCTTCCACTTTGAAACTTTCCTTTTTTCCTGCCTCAGTCTCGGGCTAAAAACAAAATGGTTAACATCCAGCAGCTCGCCTGCGCACTCACTGCATTACCACTTTTTTTTTTTTTTGTTTTGTTTTTGAGCTCATGGAGTTGATACGGGTTCTTAAAATGGCTTGCCTCACTGGAACTGACGTACTAAGTCAGGTGCGCGTACAGCGAAGCAACGTTCTCAAGCCACTCCTGAATTTTCGCAATGGCGTAGCATGCATGGACAGAATCGTGGCTGGTGTCATCGGGTGGCGGAGAAAAGCTCACCGGATAAAAGCTCCCCGGGGAAAAGCTCACCGCAAAACCGTCCGATGCGGAGAAAAGCTCACCTACGAATCTAAGAACCGAACGTTCACTCAAGTGAAATACAATCTCAAAACATCCTGTAAAACGTCAGGCGTTGCTCGACGGAAATAAAGTAAATAATTTCTATAGAACGTTAATTAACAAAATGATGAAAAAGGGGGGGGGGGGGGGGGGGCGTATAACCTGTGTGGAAGTCCTGCAGCTTCAGTAGTTTCTGGATATTAATTTATAAAATGACTTTTTATGTAGTATACCCACATCGCATTGTCGAATCACCGCATTTCATCGTTTGTTTAAGAAGCAGTGGTTTCAATTCTTTCCTTAGTCGAACGGAAAATGTCTTCATTTATTTATTTACATACCTCTAAAGGCTTCAAAAGAGCATTACACAGAAGGGGGTGTCATATAAACTTTTACATAATCATACAAGATTTCACAAGGAAAAATAAAAATAGAAAACATCGCGTCATGCTCAGACAGAACCATGAAGGGAACACATTGCATAACAAAACACCACGCACGCACTCACATCGTTGGAGGCAGTCGACGTGCTAGAAAAAACAATAAAGCAATAGACTGCCAGCGAGCGAGTAAACATACAGGGCAAGATATAATTCATTCACACCAAAGATTCACTTTATAACAACATAAATGTATCATGATCAGTGACCGTCGCAATTTCGCTTGTATCCTTAATCCATTCGGTCGCCGCTTGTATACGAACGGGGAATACTGAAACAGATTAGTTCTTGCAAATGGAATATGAACTTTGTAACAATGATCATAACGAGGTGAAATGCAAGCCGAAGGTGGGAGAATGTTGTTTTGACGGAAATCTGAGGAACTATGATAGAGTTTATGAAAATGGGATAACCTTGCGAGGAATCTTCGCTGGTGGAGAGTCAATAAACCAAGTGAACTCTTAAGTTGAGTGACGCTTATAGGTGAATGCGTTCTTAGTATAAACCTGGTGGCCCTGTTTTGCAGCGATTCTAGATTATTAATTAAATGTTTTTGATGCGGGTTCCAAATTATGCTGCATGTTCCAATTTTGGCCAGATGAGGGCAGTGTATGCAAGTAGTTTGGTTTCTGCTGTTGCCATATATAAATGCCTTCTTAGGAAACCAAGTGACTTGTTTGCCTTCCTAAGGATATAATCTAAATGAGTGTTCCAGGAGAGGTTGGAAGTTAAATGAACTCCTAATTATTTATATGTGGATACTTTATCTAATTTTGTTTTTGTTTTATCTATATTTATCTGCATTTGCCACGTGTAACACCATGAAAGTATGATATCCAAATCACTTTGAAGAGTTAGGCAGTCGCGTTGACTAGCTATTTGACGGTATACCACACAGTCGTCTGCAAATATGCGAATATTTGAAGAAATGTTATTGTGGGGGTCATCTATATAAATTAAAAACAAAAGTGGTCCAGTAACGGATCCCAGAGGGACACTAGATTTGGCATGTATAGGTGGTGAAGTGATGTCATTTACAATTACTGATTGATTTATATCGTGCGATCCGAGTAATTACCTTATCATTAATTTTGAGATAGTGTACTTTTTTTATTAGACGACTGTGTGGTACACGATCAAAGGCGTTTGAAAAGTGTGTATAAATAGCGTAGATTAGTGATGATGGGTTAATACAGGTATGCAAATCCGTTACCAGTTCAAACAGTTGGGTTTCGCACGAAAAACCACGTCGAAAGCCATGCTGATTGGGAAATAGCAGGTTATTTGAGACTAGGTGTTTCATTACAGATGAATATATTAAATGTTCTAAAAGTTTACAAAAAACCAAGGTCAATGAAATTGGTCTATAGTTTGTTGGACAATTTCGATTACCAGATTTATAAATCAAGACATTAGCTGATTTCCATTCGTCCGGAATGCCGCCGGTATCAAGCGATTGCTGGAATAAGCTGGCAAGCACGGCAACTAACGCACTCTTTGTTAGTTTAAGCAGCTTCGAGCATACACCATCAGGACCCGGGCTGGATTTCGTCGGAAGTGGTCGGTGGCACTGATGACACTCTGAATATTAATTTTCACATCGTCCATTTCTGGATTGACGATTGTATGTGTAACATGGCGGTCAGATAAAGGGAGCTCGTCGCTAAACACTTCGTCAAAAAAGGTGTTAAGTTTAAAAGCTGACTCTGATGCAGAAATCTTTACGTCGCCTTCTTGAAGTAAAGGAAACGTATTCGTTTCTTTGGGGTTTAGAACATGCCAGAACTTCTTTGGATTTTTTTAAAGTATGCTAGATAAATCGTTGTTTGAAAAAACAATTCTTTGCTTTTTTTATCTTTTTTATCTCATTCTGGTATAAGCGCGCACAATCTCCGTACGAGTTCCAGTCACGGTCTGCGTTTGAAGAAAATTTGAAGAAAATCAGAGTGCAAGCTATGTCCTTTCGAACTGCGATGATTACGCCACCGCCTCGTTTGGAAACTCGATCCTTATGGAATATGTTAAAATTATCGCTTAAAAGTAAACTGGAATTTGAAATAGTATCGGTAAGCCACGTTTCGGTTCCAACAATAACATCGGCTGAGCATGAAATAATGCTGTTTGTGAAGTCATCCTGTTTTGGCATTTAGGCTTCCAAAATTCGCTAGCAAAAATGCGAGAGGGTGGTACTGATTACAGGCGCTCACAGTTGTTCTAGGTTTGGATTTATAAATATTGTGTCACGACTGTCGATCCCATGGCGCGTCTGCAGTTCTCCGTTCCCTTGAGGCAGGCAAAACACTATCGGTTTTGTCGCAGTACACGTAAATCTGATTGTTGATAAAGAGCTTATCAAAAGCAAGATTTACCACATCGCGCGTGGTTCGGATAGATTTTGCATAATCCCAAAGTCTTTTCCGAATTTTCCTCACTTTTGGCGAGTAGTCTTTTTCGATCCAAACTCGGAAGTGTCAGTCGACCTTAGTCGCGACGCGCCGTGGAGCACATCGCGCTTACTCTTGAAACTTAGGAACTTATGTTTGGGAGTTCCGGCATTCTGGGAACGTTCAGTGACTCCAGTAATTGGTCTGTCAAAACCTTCCCTTTTGCGGCCAACACGATGCGCTCTTTCTATATCGCCGACGTTAAGCTGCAACCGGTCCGAAAAGAAGGACAGTGCGATACGCTCAGTCTTAGCCCATGTTAAGAATGGAACCTTCGGCGACCTTCTTCCGAGTTTCAACGCTGCGGAAACGAGTCACGATCTGTCCGGGACTGTCGCCCACCTGTCGGAGCCTGCCCAAAACGAGTCTCAACGCGTCCGTGACATCAACGGGACGTGTGTGTGTGTGCGTGTGGGTTCGTGCGCTCCGGAAGGGGAGAGAGGCATGGCCTAACTGCGGAGAACCATGGCTACGACGCACTTCTGGCTACGACGCGGCGGACTTTGCTGCAACGCACTTGGCGGCGGTTTGCTGTTCGCACCTGCTGCCCTGGCGGGGAGTGAGGGAGAAAACGGACCCTATATAAGGCGGAGCGTGAGGCTGCTCCGTTGTTCTCTCGGATTTGGACGACTGTATCGCAACCATGTAATTAAACCGTTCGTTACGTTACCGATTCTCCCACCTCCACTGGACCCCTGGGTTCTTCACTTCGGGGAATGGTCGTCGTCGCGAGCCAGGAAGCCTCCGGACGTGCGGCTTAAACCCCGCCTCGAACGCCCACGATTCGTTTCCTTCCTCAGGAATCCCTTTAATCGGCAAATTATTTGTTCTCATTCGGTTTTGATGTTATCGACGATGCCATGTAAACTACATATGTCATGCGGTTTCAAGGATACGTCTTCAATTCTTTCAATCTCGGTGACAACACCATTGGTTCTTTTAATTTCGCACTCCCTTAATCTTGCCAACGGAGCTCTCAAGACTTGAAACTCTGCGTGTCTAGTCACAGATTCCCAACGACAGCTCCTTTAGTTTGCCAGTGGTCTCTTTTTGATGTCTCGCATTGTCAGAAATAACAGTGTTCAGTTTCTCAAGTATTTGGCCAAGCTTAGAGCTATCGCCCTCTTTAGGGCCGGGGTGAAAAAAAGGGGCGTTGTAGCGTTTCTGTCGTATTTGCTTTATCCCAATACGTCAGAATTAAATATGGTAACACTCACGCGGGATACGTTGACATAAAAGCGGAACGAGTTCGACAAATAGGGTGGAGAACGAAAATCAAGATGACTTAAATTGTGATTTAAATCATACCGGTTTTACTAGGATGATTTAAATCAAACCTTGCCCGCAAAAACGACCCCAAAAATATTTTCCTGTTTGTTTTATCATTTGATGTCTATATGGCCATATTCTCTGAATTTAAATCAAAGAATCATCACACAAGAAAGATTTATATTGGACTGAACAAGAGCAAAAAGCAGTGGTTTTCGCATCAAATCGATGCGTTGAGCATTTCTACCTCCGACTTCGTTCGTCAGTTACCTCACATTTTTTTTTCCAATGAAACTAGAACGAAAAAGATAAAAACAGAAACTGAGAAAGTAATGCCGTATTGCAAGAAAATCATATCGCGAAAAAAAAACAACGAAACAGCTTTTCTGCAAAAAAAAAGAAACAAAACGAAATTAAGCTGCTTTTGTTTTAGTATGGCGGAGTTTTCATGACCAGAACGTGTTAAAATTGCAGAAATTCTTTTTACCGCACTGTTTTCACTGATCGGAAGAATTGATCGAACAACCTGCCGTGTTTAAAAATGCATATAGGTCGCATTCACTGAGCCTGCAGGTTCGATTTTGCCAGGGAGCGCCACCGCGTCGATCCGCCATCTTCGAGGTCGCGGTTTGACTGGCTTGGGTACGCAGCCGTCCGTTGGTAGTGTATGTTAACTTCATATCGTTCAAAGAAGCTTCGTTGAACAGAAGACAGAAAAAAAAAAAGTTTATCTCGGGGGCGGGCAGTTTAATTTCCTTTTTGCCGCCGAATACTGAACCGCATGTAAGCGATTTAGCGAGCGAGGAGACGAGCGACAGCGACGAGTCAAGTATAGACCGCATGTAAGAAATTTGGCGAGCGACGAGACAAGCGACCCGCTTCGCTGTCGCTCGGTCACTCGCGCGACGAGGCAAATCGCATTGAAGTGACGGGAACAAGCGACCAAGGCGTTGAGCGACGTTTCCTAGAAATATAAAAATCAAGCGACGCGACGAGCGACAGTGAGAAATCTCCGTCGCTCGTCGCCGACTCTCGTCGCTGTCGCCGTCGCTCGCTAAACCGCTCTCATCGCGCGAGTGAGGTTTGGGATCCGGACATTTCGGTGCATTCAAAATCGCGAGGATTTTTCTTATATTTTTTTGTCTTGTCTTCACCAGAACGACAGACCAGAACGTGTTAAAATTGCAGAAATTCTTTTTACCGCACTGTTTTCACTGATCGGAAGAATTGATCGAACAACCTGCCGTGTTTAAAAATGCATATAGGTCGCATTCACTGAGCCTGCAGGTTCGATTTTGCCAGGGAGCGCCACCGCGTCGATCCGCCATCTTCGAGGTCGCGGTTTGACTGGCTTGGGTACGCAGCCGTCCGTTGGTAGTGTATGTTAACTTCATATCGTTAAAAGAAGCTTTGTTGAACAGAATACAGAAGAAAAAAAAGTTTATCACGGGGGCGGGCAGTTTTAATTTCCTTGTTTCCGCCGAATACTGAACCGCATGTAAGCGATTTAGCGAGCGACGAGACAAGCGACCCGCTTCGCTGTCGCTCGGTCACTCGCGCGACGAGGCAAATCGCATTGAAGTGACGGGAGCAAGCGACCAAGGCGATGAGCGACGTTTTCTAGAAATATAAAAATCAAGCGACGCGACGAGCGACAGTGAGAAATCTCCGTCGCTCGTCGCCGACTCTCGTCGCTGTCGCCGTCGCTTGCTAAACCGCTCTCATCGCGCGAGTGAGGTTTGGGATCCGGACATTTCGGTGCATTCAAAATCGCGAGGACTTTTTTTTTTTAATATTTTTTTGTCTTGTTTTCTCTAAAAGTAATAAGCACTATTTTAGGCAAAAGTGTATTTTTTTCGCACTTTATAAATTTGTAGACTTGGTCATTCATTTACGGTCACTTACTGATATACGATTTAAGTGAATTTGTTAGGCGCAGCACCATCCTGCGGGAGGACTGGATACGTTGGACGTTATGTTTAATTTGCCAGTGTCTCTTTTCCAACGTACGCACTAGACGCATCACGCCGTGCTTACGCGTTGGGTCGATACAGGCGTTCTCGGCGTCTTGTGTAAAGGTGTGGGCTTTATTATTGGTAATTGTTGGACGTTATGTTTAATTTGCCGGTGTCTCTTTTCCAACGTACGCACTACACGCATCACTGCGTGTTAACGCGTTGGGTCGATACAGGCGTTCTCGGCGTCTTCTGTAAAGGTGTGGGCTTTATTATTGGTAAACTGTTCACGAAGAGCTTCTTAGTTTACGACAACTTAGCTAAGAAGTTCGTAAGTTAAGAACATCGTAAAAAAAAAATCAAAATCGCTATTCACAAACGCGTTCTTAAATGAGAGGAGAAAAGCGGCGTTCTCGCACGGAAAAACTAGAACTTACTGGTGCTGTTGCTATGTCGACGGCGTCTTCGGCAGCACGAACAAACAATCGGAGAGCTCGGCATGGTTCGGAGTGGTCGGAGCAAGTGGATTTATAATAGCAAACACAGGCGGCCTTTCCGCCACCACTTGTCTGGGGTTTGTGTCCCTGCAGTGATATGTCGACGCTAACACGATTTAAACGCGCCCGAATGCCGAGGCCGGGATGCGTAACCGCCTTCGTTGACTGCTACGAACTCGATCGCTATGAAGTCAACACAACTGTCATCGTTGGTAAAAGACGGCCCGTGCCAGTCGTTTGCAAAGCGACGTAGATGGAAACAAATGGCCGCGGCGTTTTTTACGGCCTCGAAGATGCAGGAGAGAGTCGACTTTAAAAAAAAAAAAAAGATATACGTCTGAACTACGAGTGTTAGCAAGAGCCACGTAAATACCTGTTCACGCTCGGAGCGAACGCGCGCGTTTGATAGAAGTGCTGGATTCGCGCTGCTGGACCGCGAATTGGTAAGCGCTTCCGACCGATCTT